>JAGDQP010057782.1:0-12676 GCA_022664845.1 Lepisma saccharinum
GTTAAATCACCTCAGACCCACCGGACATTAAATCTTGATTCTCGTTGGCTCCTAGGTAGATAACTACATAGTTCATATATCCCAGTAAATCAATGCTATACAAACATCGCTAAGTGCATCCAGCCTAAATCAACATGACTCCTCTCCCAATGACATGAATGATCGCTATTCAGAAACCTTAGAAAGCTTGTTTAGCACGCCTGCTGTCACTGTGCCAAATTGCTTGTTATCGGTCAGGGAACATCATAGAAGTAGCAAAACGTCACACGTGAACATATAAGCTAAGACTTTCGCATGTTACTGAGAATTCTAATATGGCTATTATATTAAGCGTAGTCATCTCTATTAATGCAACAATGTCCTTTTGGAATAGGATCATTCGTTATACGGTGATGTGCTAATTTCTACGAGTTAACCATTGAGCTTCATTACCTTAAAAGCAATGATTATTCCAACACTCCACTAAAGTTGAGGGACAGCCTACGTACTCATACAAAGTTTGAATAAAATTTATTTACCCATACTCTCATAATACGTTTGAGTCTCGTTTCCATGGAAATGGTATGAAGTATGAATGGTAATCAACTACATCCCTATGTTAAATTTGTATTCCTTTGTCATGCTCGAATGTGGTTTTCATAATTAAGTTACGTTCCTATGGAAACAATAATGTGTGAAAATTTGTCTTCGGTCCAGAAACGTCGGAGAAGGTTCAAAGAAAAGTCTATAAGTGGCCACTAATGATCCTTGCGAACGTAAGCCTGCCCTGACTTATTGTTACATTTATTATTAACATTTTTGTTGTCTTTGTTTATTTATAGGCATACTTAAAAGTTTCTTACTTTCGTAGGATAATTTTCTTGCAAAGTAATGTTTGCAACATTGTACTACTCGTTAATTTTTAGTGCAAATAGAACCGTCTAACCTTAACATTTAAATCAAAATAAACCTGACACGTCATCTAAAGCAATTATAACCGCAAGCACCAAATTTCAAGGAATTGTTCAAGATCGCGTATGATTGCTGATTTTCTGTTATGTGCTGAAATTAAGAATTTTGATTTAATGAAGTAATTCAGTAATAACTATAAAATCGAAAGCATAAATCAATATCTTAGTTTCCACCTATTTGAATCACCATTTTGACTTAGTTTTCACATTTCTACGGTATCAAAGATTGATTTTAAATTAAGTAAGGTTTAAAAATCATTTGAGTAGCTGGTGACTTGTTACAAATTTTGTCATAGTTTTGTATTGACAATTCGGATGAGAATAGATGTGTTCTCAAAACATAGGAAAGACATGAAGATTTCACATTCAACAGTTAAAATAATCGAGCAAAGATATTCATTTCTATTGCTGTTTTTCAACTCCTATGGGCTAAAACCCTTTCTGCGTACTAGCAGCTAGATCATAGAGTTAAAGAATTTGCCGTTCTTATATTTTTGATTTGAAAGTCTATATGCTATTTAAGTTGTTTGTATTAATTTAAAATTAATTATTTTTAAAAGTATATTTACGTTTGAATCTTTGTGTGAATTTAATAGCAAAATTTTCGTTTCTTAAGTCGCAGTAGTTGTACGTTTAACATAACGGAAAGATCAAATAGAACTGCGAGATGTACCCAACTCAAATTGATGATGCCATAACCAGGTGGGAGTTTAATTACTTACTGGTTGCACCACAGAAGCAGTTTCGGTAGTTGGAGATAGCGTACTTCCGAGAGGAATTTATTTTTAAAATTTGGGATTTTTCCAAACTTCCATATATTTTAACATCAAGTAAGTGGCTCGTTTATGGATGTGTTAAACCTTGACTGCAAAATATAAGTATCACACTTTATTTAACAGTTATTTAGTTGTAATGTACTGGTTGTATATTTGACTTTGTGCAACTTCCTGAGCAAAACCATCTTGAAATCTTAAAAACTAAAGGCAGTTGCACAAAATGGAGTGGCAAGCTGTTGGACAAAATGAGGTTGGCTATTTGCATCGAGATTCTAAGTAAATATTTTCTAAAATAATTGAAACTGTTTATATAACGATAGAAGGAGGAATTGTTTTGTATATGTTCAAAACTATTTTTCAATTTTTGTACAACCATAGACCTCATAATAAATAGACTTAGCACGTTTCATTATTTCTGCGTGCGCTAAAATTAATGTTTTTTTTTGTTAAGAGCACGTGATTTTGAATTCATCCGCTAGGTAGCTCTGGCATAGGCCTCATAATAGAATATGGCGTCTACGCCAGAGCTACCTAGCAAATGAATTCAAAAGTACATCCTCTGAACAAAACCCCATAATGTATGAAGAAATGAGGAAGCCTGCTAAGTCTATCTATTATGAAGCCAATTGTACAACTTATCAAAACAGATATTATATTTATTGAAACCTTCTCTTTCTACATTATTATTACTGTTCTCATAGCTTCTGCATTCATAAACAGAGAATCTAGGTTTATGTTAATACTTTTCGAATTTATAATTCATTTAAATAACTTTCCCATTTTATCATACCAGTCGAACCAAACGCAGAAAAGTAACTTTTTTCAAATGTGTTTCTCAGGACAAACGAAAACAGCGGTAAAATATTTAACTATATCGCTGTTTAGTAAAAGGATGAAGAATTTGAAAATCATTCTGGTTACTTGCTGACTATTCACACTACTGTCAACTAAAGTTAGACCTCCTCGTTTTGTCCAACTTTCCCCAGGCAAAATATTACTGGTAAAAAATTGATCAGAATCTTCAATATATTTAGTTCAAGAGGACTCCAATATACGCTCTTAAAATTGTGTGAGCACCAAATCCTAAAGAAATATATGCAATATTACCGTCTACATATAAATAATCTAAATTGTAAAATAAATCTGTTGCATCTAAATATCAATAAGCAATTTTGTAATAAAATGTAAGGAATCTCACACTAAATTAAAAGTCTCTCAAGTGCATGTTACACGTTCGGAAAGACGGTTACACATAAACTTTATAAATAATAACGTTAAAGTGGTCGTCAAAATCTAAAACTACCAAACATTAGCTACCAAGAAAGTGAGAAAAGGTGAGAACTGAAAATAAAATATATTGCTAACAAAACATTAAATACTGTTTAAGATGTGTAAACATAGTAACGTGCCTGTAAGACATCAGCGTTTAGTAATCTTAAAACGCATTTAGGGACTTTTGAGCTATGTTGGAAGGAAACAATTGTTTTCGATATTTCGGATCATGATCTAAATACGTCTTCCTGAAAATTCATGTAATTAAAACAAGTGAGTGAAGTTGTGAATTGTCAAGGTTTTAAAGAGAAAATCGTCAAGAGTGTTGTAAACCAAAAGATCTATTGTTAGAATCTTCGATCGAGAAAGTTTCACAATACGATTTTCCTGGATCTTCAAGCCGAAAAGATAACAATAGAATCGATAATCTGACTCCCAATGACACAATCTGTAATCTCATAGCAGTATCAGAATTCCGCAAATGAACTTATTAACATATCGAATTTTGTCATATCTCCTTTCGCACTTTCATTGAAAGTGCAAGGTTTTCTTCAGAATATAGACCACCAATCCTATGAATTGCAGCTGCAGACGACCCCCAAACCACTGCAGTCATCCGACGAAACTCTTGCATCAACAGACCATGAATGTCCAGACTGATACAAGAAGAACGCAGTGTCTTGTAAAAAAAATACTGCCCTTTCTTGAATAAGTCTTCTTTGTCATCTGCTGTCACGAGTCTCTATATCTTACAATAACCTTTCAGCACAATGCCCTCACAAGCAATATGTTTCTTACCTCTTCTTTATCGTCAAATATATCGTTTGTCTGTCACTTATAACCTATGCATCTCCTTGTTTTTATTGTTCTTCAATATTGAACTACTCAAATTATGGAGTAGTTCATTGGTAGATTTTCTTAAGTATTATTTAGGTTGTTTTCCAAAATACCATTATTGTTCTAATTCATCCGTTATTTTTAAACGGAGGCTGATTACTAAGTCCTCTTAAACAGATTTGAAGTGGTTCTTTTCTTCTTGGTTTGTTAAGCTTTCTCGCGTTATTTCGTCCGTAATATTTTTGCAGGTCTCCAAACTCCCAAAGTCTTGAAAATATTCAGGATTTCAAAATACGTAAAGCCAATAGATAAATAGGAATGTATGTAATTAAGATAAGTTATTCAAACCTTTCTAGAAAATACAAAATATCCCAACCATGAAACAGTGGTATAAGACATGTTAGATATCTTTAAAAGTTTCAGTTGCAATATAAGGGTCAGTTTTTTCATAGCTATTGAGTTCTTTTAACAAGAACTGGTTGATATAAACGAAAAGCAAGAAGAAATACCTCAGCAAAATATAAGAGCATACCAAACAAAAATGCAATTATTGTGTTCCATGTTCAAAGAAAATATAAAGATGAAAGAAGTGTATGTTAGGAGACCATATCCTGCTAATTAGACATGTTTCTTTGACACACATGTGAAGATTTGTAGACAAGACTATTCTACTGATTTTATTCATTCATAAAGAAGTATATTTCGTAGCTATGTTTGGCATTATTGACTTTATTTATTCACCACATACAGAAATGAAACATGAAATGAAATAATGTCACCTTCGAAAGAAGTACTATTACTTGCCCTTTTAAGCTTGCCTGAGTTATTGAAAGTCTTCGAAATTTGACTTTTTTTACCATCACTCTCTTTTTCTTTATTACTTCAAATTGTCTAATAACTATTAGTCACCTAACGTAAAAGCAATGACTCTAACGCGTCGGACAGTAAGACATCGGACGGTCCTGACTATTTAAAGACGTTGGACATGTTACTGCCCAACGAAACTGATAGCAGATAAAATAATTACTGATAAGTCACTGCTACGAAGTTTATAGTGCCTTTGAGTTAATATTCCATTTCAGTAAATTGTATACTATGATTATTTCAAATTGATTTAATTTGATTTTGGAGTGTAAAGTTCATCCTTTATTACACTTCATCCAGTTATTAAAGAGTTCCGCTTAGAAAACACAAAGGCAGTGAGGTTCCGGGAAGTATCTTGAGGTGCATGGGGATTTCCCCCTTTCCCCTTGTTCAATTACCACACTGGCTATTAGTCGAGTCGAGATATGATTTTTGCTGGAATTGATTCAAATAAAACTAATTGTTGGTTCCCGTTCATGTGCGTATTCGGGCCTTCACGCCATAAGCCGCCATATTGGAAAATGGCGTCCATCGAACGTCTTGAAGAGTTTTTTTTACATTTACGTGAGAATGGTGAAAGATACGAAGAAAGTGCATAGGTCATACATTAAAAAACACAAAATTTTATATAATGTTGATACTCTTCACTTTCTTTTTACGATCCATCGTTTGTCTACAATTCGCACGTCTTTCTAGGCTTCGTGATTTTATTCTCCTTCTGGGTTGCCTTGTCGTGAATAATAAATATTCGAGAAATAGCTCGATCTATGAACGACTTTTTATGTAGACTTGAACACTAAAAATTTTCTTTCGAAAATTAACTTTGAAAGCTTATGTGGTGGAAGATGGAAGGCAGGCGCGTACTAGAAATTGGTTTTGGGGTGTTCAGCACCTTCAAGAGGGGGTTCGAATTCTGCCTGGGTGTGAAAGTTACGTAAATTAAATATAATGTTGCCAAAAATTATAGTGGTCAGGAAACCCAGAACCCCCCTCTGCATATGTCCCTGGAGGAAGCGATTAAATGCTTGGGAGGAGTAATGATTTGCGATGCCAAGGAGGAGTAGCAGAGAATTCCATTCGTTGTTCTTCGTTGTTGCCTTCTACAATGGAAGTTACAAAGCAGGGTTATTGCCAAGACACATGGTGATCACATTGAGGCCAAACGATGGTGGCCCCGTGGATTTTCGTAAGGTAGGTCGTCGGCTGAGAATTATAAGGTTCTATCTAGCATTAAAATCCTATGTAATTAGGTCCTTATAATTCGCAGTCGACCATGTGCAAGTTCAAAATTGAACACATGTATTCGATCGACCTTCTATATTCAAAACTTGACAGGAGGAAAGACGCACTAACATTATGAGTACGCTCTGGCATCTACAGAAAGTATGTCATTAGGACCATTTAAGGATTTAATTTCCTAAGACCCGCACATAAATTTTCTTGGACCTACATAACATCTACTTTTGTGATTACATGGTAAACCAAGACATCATGGCTCACGTAAATGTTTCAATGTCTCTATAATTTTGGTTGGCCTCGCGCGTATATTTCGTATTCCTGCTCAATGCAATACAACCTCAGTCACGGGCTGGTAGAAACACCGGATCAAAGGAACCGGCAGGAAGTAAAGATGCGCTTATATATTGATCGGAAGTGTATATGTATTATATGAAAATGTTTTGTAGAACATGCGCTGTAAAAACCAGTTTCTTAAAATTAAGAAAAAAGATCTTATCTGTGTACTGAGAAATAATTTTCTAAGAAATGAGATATCAGCATTCTCATTTACTTGAAAATAATAGAATTACTGGTTTGGAAATGAAATAAGTAATCTTATTTATACACCCACATGTTCTTATCTCAAATTAAATCAGAAAACTGATATCTTGTTTCTAAGAAAATTGTTTGTCTGTGCACAACTAAGAACTTTTTTTCAATATTAAGAAACCGTTTTTACTGTGTGGATTAAGGCCATGCGAGAATACTTTTTGTTCTAACTTTGTCTTATTTCAAATCTTTATAGACCAATTAGATTTAGTTAGCTTATCCATTAGAGTTAGTATTTGGTAACATAACCATATTTTAAAAAATCAAACTAATGTCCGGTAAATATGTTCCGTAATTTAAAAACAAAGTTTATAAGGATAACTTTACAATTCTTTTTAATATTTATTTCCAGTACTATGAGAACATAAACTGAATTAATTAATTTCGATTTCCATTAATTTCTGTATCAGTGAAACTTTACAATATAGCCTTAAAATGTCATGCGTATTTGTCCTATGAAGATTCGCTAATCGTAATATACTTATCCTGTATACTCTAGTTCTTCCATTCTCTTGATAATGATAAATGTGATAATGATAACTGATCGGTTTAAAGCTAAGAATCGCTCGCTATATTTTTAGTTTTCTCAGTTCCACAAGACAATAATTACATTTTATCTAAACTACCGACGCTAAACAATTTTCCCAGTTTTTATTATTTTCTTTAGTTCACAATGGTTCGTGGTGTCATCAAATCTTTGAACGTTAATTGAACTCATTTCCCGACGTCATAGAATGATGAAATTTTGCAGAGCGACGACGTAAGTCCGGTGACAATACAATATTCCATTGTTGCTTTCATATATTTCTATATATATTAAAAGCAAATTTTAATATTTTCTTTTATTCTCAACTTCTTTATCCCAAAATAAATACTAGCCTGCAACTATCCTGGGTTTTCATGGCTGCATAACACTTTAGAATTTGGGTCACGAAACATTTAGCTTAAGAAAATGTATCTGAATATCGAAATAACTCGAAACAAATAATAATAAAACTTTCTAAAGACATTCTTTTCTTAATCAATTCGTACTAAAAAGTAAAAAATAATTTTGTTTATGCATGACTAAAAAGAAAAGAATATATTTCAAGAATTTATAAAGTGGGACAAATAAAGAATGGGAAGTTCTCTGAAATATCAAAAGCTCTGTATTCATTTCGAAAACAAGCGTGTCCAGAACTTGAACAAACAAGTAGATTTCTAGCCCATTTAAGAAGCCACTTAGAAGAGGTTTTAGACTGTACATGAGAGAGCGCCCCATGCTTTTCTTTTTAAGCATGCATAAACAAAATTAATTTTTTACTTTTTAGTACGAATTGATTAACCCTAGCATTACCAAGGTATTTTTGGGTAACATTAATTACCAGTGGGGAGGGGCTCCGAGGCCCACAAATAAAATGTCAATATTTCTCACGGAAACTATTTTATACTGTCTGATATGACATTTGGGTGTCTAAGACATCACATAGTTTTCTTCTATTTGATTACGATGTTTCTAAGTGCAGTGTTGCCAACTATATATATAGTTGCGTACATGACATTTTCTTATTACCCTAGTAACAATGACGTATTTATTTTACTTGTTCTTATAGAAAAACAATCAATAAGATAAAAAAACTATGTACAGTATAGTATATGCACGAAGGGACCTGCACACCACATTTTATTCGATACCATATTTCATATATGACATTTACTGTATACTGTTAATAGCCCCTTACTACTATTAAGGGGGGTCCTCCGAGGCCCACAACACATTATTTACATTATAATTCGAACAATACAAACATTAAAAATAAAGCTAATACGTTATATCACCAAGGGGTTGAACCCTGACAATATCATTTTTTTTTTTTTTTTTGTCCAATTGCAAATGTAATTGGGGCCTCGGAAGTAATGCTAGAATTAAGAAAAAAATGTCTTTAAAAAGTTTTTTTATTATTTTTTCCGTAAGATGTGCTAAGAGAGGAACATCATCCCTACGCATTTGACAGCTTGATATCATAGGTACATATTCTGCTAAGAACGGCACTTTAATTGAAACAATGAAAAATCAGGTTTACTAATTGCAGTTATCGACTACCAGTATTTGAATATTGTGGAATTGTTACTGAAACACAATTCGAGAAACTGTTACATTTCATTAATATTATTATTAATAATTTGAATTGTGAGCACATTTCAACCTACCGCCTTTGTTGATTGGCATAAAGGTCACATTTATACTCTGGTATGCCTATCAGGTATGTATAACATGTAATATGAACACAAGGGATAACATTTGTACGCCAAACACATTAACGCTTGACCTGATGAACCATTGGAATGGCTATTATTCAGTAGAAAGTAACCTAAAAAATTAGTAGACAAGTTTTGTTTTTGCGAAAGAAATATAATACTCCTGAATCACCTCTTCAATATTATCATTATTCTTTATATATTTCCTAATACATAATGGACTAGGTTTCCCTTTTTCATCACTGCATGTTTAAATTATGACATTATAGTTCATGCACTAAAAATTATTATACAATTCAATTACAATTATTAAACATTTTTAAATGATATTTTCCAAATTTTGAACTTACGTTAATTCATACAAATATTAGTTGATCTGATAGCGTAAGACCTTAACAAAATATTTATGGTCATTGATAGTGTATTTGCTCATTTTTTCGCTTCAATTTGAAACTGCATTTTGTTCTATATATAATATAATTCCACCGAGAATGCACGTTTCAATTTCTCATTTCAACAATTTTATTTTATTTTCGCCCTGCAATCTGTTCCATATATTTCCCAAACATTACCACATGCGCTATACTATGTTGATACATTATTCTTCCTTCAGTGATTCAGTTGGTGATGGATAATCAAATTTGACCCGATTGGTTGAAAATTTATAGCCTCTACTCAATCCACAAAGGTTGAATATTTGAATCAAACTAGTGCAAGACAAGTTGCTATTATAGGGTCAGGAATAGGGTTTTAACCTCTCTTGTGACTTCAAACAAGCAAAATGTTTTTGTAGATACGAGTAAGCTAACGATGGTCGCAAATAAGGTACCAGGTAAGAAAAAGCTGGTTTATTATCTTAGCCAAGCTGGCATATTAATTCATTAAAAAATTTTCATTGTATTACTTATATCTTATGTACTAACTTATATATTGACATTTCAGTCTCATTATTGTTTACGTGCGTTCTTGCAGTCTATTTAAAGTTTCCGCTTCCTTCACAGTTTAAACTACACCATATATTATTTGGAATCTACTGTTGTAGATACTTGTTTTCCATCTTTTCGTACATATCACGATTCATAACGCTCGTTTCTCAATATATTGTGCAACAATTCTGTTAAGCTTTTTGTTACTGATTCAATCAAAAACTACTTTACAAGGCACAACACTTATTTCCCTATTTTAATTATTTATCTGTGCCTCAGTAATCAAATATTTAGGATGTTAGACTATGAAGTGAGAATTCCACGGTTCAAATCCGGCTTCATTGGAGATTTCTAAAATAATGTTCCAGCTAAGGAAATTGAATAGGAAACCAAATAAGTCTTGCGAAGGACTTGCAGGAGACCAAACTCAATATTTGAGGACGTGTCAACAAATATTTGAGGATATATGATTTTCAGTTGAAATTATAGATAAAGTAGTCGAAGCATGTTCCAAAGTGCTTTTCAATGTAGAGAAACAGTTACTAAAGCTAATGTTTTCCTCACCTCACATATTAAATTTCGACGTTCATTTGGAGGACGAAACTGTCGGAAATACTGAAAAGATGCAATATATCATTTCTTCGCAAGATGCTTCTATATACGTTATGCATTCAATTGAATTTCATTATATTAATTTGTTTTGAAATACATTCAAGACTATTTCAGAAATAATGGCATATCGATGGTATTTTGCAGCTATCTCGAATATACAATACATTAGAAATACGAGATAGCTGCAAAGTACCATCGATATGGTTCAGCACTTCATGTATTTAACAGCGAAGATGACGTTCCTTGCTTCTGATTTGTAATCTACATTAAATTTAATTACATCCACACAACCAATTTATTTTCCTATGATGAAGCCTTTTTTTTAAAACAATACTATGTACACGCACATACTACCGCCCATACAATTAATTTTATCTTTATCTTTAACGCACATACTCTGAATTTCTCACAGGCGGGCTTGCACAGTGCAACCAGAGCTCTAATTCTATTCCTATCCAACACAATAAACTTCGTTTGAATGTGAAGTGCTTACGTGTATCCTTACTAAACATTTTGGAGAAAAATTTAATCTAGAATCCTTCTGTTAACTCTGATGATTTAAGTTGTGAGACTACTTTATCCATGTTTATCACAATGATAGGAAGTCTAAAAATCACATATCCTCAAATATTTGTTGACACGTCCCCAAATATTGAGTTTCTCATGAGCTTTCGTGCTCTTCACACTCTCACAAACCTTTCCTACAATCTATTTGATATACATCTCTCAGATTTACATTTGCCATGTGCAAAAAAAACAATACTTTTCCACGTACACTTTTATTTTTATCGTTACAGTGTCTAGAAAGAAATTCACATCATAATGAAGACAATTGATATATCTTTTAGGTGTATTGTTTCCATCGATTTCATCGTGTTATTTATTTAAATCGTGTTATTTATTTATTTTCAATTCGTTCAAAAGAATTGTTTATTTTCTGTGACAAGAAATTTACATCTGATTTTATGACCATCACTTTTGAAACATCCTGTACATTTAGAATAAAGGCTCAAATTATGTGTAGAAAGCTGTACACTGGTTATTGTAATGATATAGTATTTGTGTCCATTATATTTACCACATGTAATATTGGAGTACAATACCAGAAGAAGACAAAAAGTATCTATAAAGGGGGTGAAGGTGAAATTCTCACGCCACAGTCGTAAGGAAGTATATAAGAAACATACTGTGATTCGGAATAAATCATTTCGACGTGACATGTATGTGCAATTTGATTAAACATAACCAGGTAATAGAAGTTACTTACTAAGCTTACTTACTACTCTATAGGTTACGAAACTTGCATGTTCATCGCCGCAGCAACAAACGTTCGCCACAGTATTCTATCCTCGGCAAGATCAAGCCAGCTTTCATCACAAAAGAAGTTCTGTACCAAAAAGTATAACTTCGAAACAAGTAAATCGATAATCATGCGTTTTCAAAAGAAGCCTATGAGACTTCAAGAACTTAAAGAAAAAAAAAATATAACGTTTCTAGATGCTGATGATGTTCTCTAGATTATAAGATAGTTGCCGCTTCTTAATCAAAAGAAATGTTCAAACAATGACGTACAAGGCAATAATAGCAACTTTCTCAAACTGATCGTTTCCCCAAAGAAATGTATGCCACGTATACTTAAAAGTACCGAATGGTATCGGAATAAATACCAAACAAACTATATTTACTATTATTTTTCAGTAAAGGAAATTCTTGAATCAGCCTAACCGTTAAAAATACAAAACCCAATATTCAGGAACCGTAAAAAATATTCATTTAAAGATTTTTAATAATACAAAAAAATCTGAGTACATTAAATGAATTAATCATATATCATTTGTTTAATGGATTCTTCACGAACTCCTGTAGCTATTCCTCTTCGTCCTTGTCCTGTAAAACAAATAAATTATCATTGGCATATTTTGCTACACAAAATTTCAAACAATTTATTAATGTACTTTACACTAGTTTATAGTTTACGTTTATGAAAATTCCGTTCCCGAAAATTTGTTTCCAGTAACACGGTGAACATCAGGAGTAAAAACACGATGACGCCAGTTTGTCAGTGTTGCCAACTAGGTATAAAGTTTAAAATTTTCAAATGGCAGTACGTCGTGTTATTTGATATTTTACATCGTCTAGTCATGATATAATAAACACCATACTAAATGCACACACACCACAGTGTTGTAAACTACGGATAAGACAGAGAGATTTTCGCGATCTTATACAAACTACAGCTCAGTCCATCTGAAATCGTCCAGCTTGGTAAATCGACCTCTTTCAAGTAATAATAATATTTATATTCCTTATATTAGAATAGTTCAAATCGGGTATTCTTTTATTTTTATCCCAATCTATTAATTAATGGCCGCCA
>JAGDQP010057785.1:0-12675 GCA_022664845.1 Lepisma saccharinum
CACAAGTAAGTATTAGCTTCTACAGATATTCATACGTAAGTTAGTTTGAATCTCCAAACAACAGTTCCTATTAGATTAGCTTTCTTCGCTGAATTCCATTAGGTTAGTTTACTAACAAAACAGAAGAAACACCAAACATTATTGTACCGTACATTGTAAACATAAATTCTCTGGCAGTTACTCATACACAGAAGATACATCTATAAGTTCTCTTAAACTCATGCTTCAAATAGCATCTTACACAGAACATTAGCATGCATGGAAACAGAAGTCTTTATTCACATTGTTGACTATAGGGAACTGCCTTTCCCAAAGCTGAGGCCATTCCATAAATAACATAGTTCGCTTTTACCTTATATCGAGTTTCGTTACGGTATTTGAAATTCCAGGCAATCATCAGGTACGTTCACCAGTTAACCCATACAACCCATGTAAGTTCCGGATATACTTGGCTTTAAATTCGAGAGAAACCATCCTTCAAACCTTATCGACATGAGACATAAAAAAAATATCAGCTGATCGCTGTTCGTTACTCTTCATCCAAAAACAACTATAATCTTTTCATTCCAACAATCAGAATAAAATAACAATTGTATTGAAACAAAATGTAAAAAAAACATCTTTAAAGCAGGAAAATCTCGTCTAATGCCTTCCCAGGAGGCAACGTACCAAGAATAGAAGATACATTCCCTCGCTGAATTGCAATACTGAGGCGCTGGATTAGGAAGGTGGTCGAGCGAGCATCACCTGAAACGATCTGTATTCGCCGACCAACTTCTTTAATAAAATTAAGGCCTGCCGTGCCCCAAGTACCACTTGACTCAATTGCGATCGCAACAAAAATATACTGTGCAAGTAGATTGGAATATTTTCGATTTTTATCGGCCTCTCTACGAATAGCAGCACCACCCGCTTTCAAGGAAAAATAAGTAACATTTAAAATGGCGAATGTATCAGCGCAGGTGAAATCCCATAATAGAGGTCTTCCTCTTTTCCATGGAACTAGTGTCATTCCATCAGGTCTCTTACCGTCGGAGCGGCTACAGCCAGATGGTTCTCGTACCGATGGTACATTAGCAGAAACTAGAGCTCTGAGGATGACATCATTGACACCAGAATGACGCATGTGTCTACCAGCAATATAATTAAGTAGTTCTAACCGAATCCAGAAACATAATTGGTAATGTTAGAGCTTAGAATGCATAATTCATAGAGGGTACAATCCACTGTCATAACCATAGAGAATAAATTGCAGAGAAAGTGCAATCTTCTAAAAAATCCTTCTATCACCTGTCACGAGGCGAGTTGAAACCTTTAGTTGCTAAGTGAAAGAAGGCCAAAGAATTAAACTAAATTGATCTCTGAAGTTATGTTTTAATAGATTGGAGTACTGTACTATGTTATCTGATATTTACCAAGAACGAGGGAGTGGCTAAATACCTGGTGGGGGTAATATTCAGAATCAATAACAGGGGGTGAAATATTCACAAACCAGAGAATATCTCCCATCATCCTACGTGAATCGAACACTGAGCAAAAAACGAATCGCATGTCCACATCCTGAATTTGGCTTCATTATTTTATGAAATAAATATACAGACATTACTGGTGAGTACACAACAAAAACAGGCTGGGTTAATTCAACATTTTCCGGTGTCCCAGCAATACTTTTTTGTGTTGAATCAACAGCACAAACGGTGTTGAACTAGGTGATTTAACACAATGGACATGCTGTCAAAGCTGAATCAACGCAATGGAGGGTGTCATACTTGCACAATCACACTGATGACTCAACGAAATTACACAACAAACCAGGGTTTTCGCCAGGATTTTAAGTCTGGGTGTGTAAAGTCAAAATTTGGAGGGTGTAAGTGAAGTTTTGCACGGTTTTAATCGATTTATCACAGCAAAAAAATTTCAAGTTAGGGGGTGTTGTCGAGATTTTTTTTGGGGTGATACCCCGCACAGGGGCATCTGGCGAATTCATTGAAACAGTCGGTGTTGATTTAACACAAAAAAGTGGTGGTCGCACTGGGATATCAAAAATTATTGAACTAACACAGCCATTTCGTACAGTGTATACGGGAAATGATTGAGTTACTCGTAAATTGACATGTGTGTGTACTCGTACTGGGGTAGAATCGAAATGTTTTAGTTGAATAACTTACAATGGGAGCCTTCAACTAAAGATTTATTGTATATATATTTTAAACGGTAGTTATCAGATTGTATGTTATCTTTTGGACATGAAAGTACTTTTATTGCAAAATATAGTTTGGAAACTATAAATATACATTTTGAATGAGAAAATCAAAACATATGAGCATTAATATAACACTAGAACATAATTCAGATGGATTATATGAGCTCGATAGAGAAGTATAATAGTTTCGATGTCAATGACTGTGCAATTACTCGCACTACCTCTCAGAATTTTACATCACCAGTAATACGTGCACTAGCTGGATTGCGTTTACACAGCAAATGATTGTAATATCGTGGATTAAATTACGGTTTCTTCTTATCTGTGTCATACAACATAGCTGAGTAAGAATTTTCTTTTACCTATCTCATTCCTACGCGGTTACTCTTGTTTCTGAGTTTAATTCTATCTTCTCGGAATAGAGGCTATACCAGCATTCTTCCGTGTGAATCAAGTATATAATTACTTTGAAATCTGTCTAATACGTTATGGAACGATTGCCAACATAATATAATAATATTTTAATATCCAACTTCTTTCGTTAGACGTAAATAATTTCTAAGTATTTGTGTCGATTTTTATAGCTACTTTCGGTCTCAAAAACGTTGCTTATACATGAATAACACCAAAAATTTAGCAAGTTATTTCTGTACCTGATAGTTAGAAGAGCATAGGGGCTGATGTGCTTTGAAGCTTGCGATTTGGGAAATAGGCAATTGAAACACGTGTTTCAATTGGCGACTCACTCTAATCGCAAGTGTTCATGAAAATCAGCCTTAAGTCACAAATCTTTGTTTTCCAGAAAACAGAAAAAAAATGCTTCCTTGCATATAAAATCTAAATAGAGGAATTACATAATATACTTACTTAACCATTATTTGAAGCCTTTCGAATGCTGTACACAACTGCATTGATCACGTCGTGGTCAGAATTAGGGCTCATTTTCATGAAAGCTTAAGTTGCTTGCGATTTGAGTGAATAGCCAATTGAAACACATCGCGTTTCGTGGTGTAGTTTTATTACGTGGTGTAACACATGTTCAATTGGCTATTCACCCAAATCGCAAGCAATACAAGCTTTCATGAAAATTAGCCCTTGTGCTTCTCGTTCTCAGGTACAAATTTTATTTAGAATTCTGTTCTATTGAATGGAAGAATGTAATTAGCGTGGGGGAGACATGTACAAGCCTTCTTCATATTGGGAAATAATCGCCTAGCAGAACTGAAGTATTAACTGTTTTTAGTTACTGTATACTATTTTTTCCTAGGTCGTACGATTATTTTTTCGATTTGACACTAAAGTATAGTTTGCTAGGATATAAATATGTTTTCTGTTAATCGCATTTTTCTACGAAAATATAAACAGAAAAGTTTGTTAGATGGAGGTACGAAAAAAGACAGTTCTGTGGGACCATGGTGCTTCAGTGGTAGAGCGCTTACCTCTGGTGTATGAAGTCGCCGATTCGATCCCGGCTCGTGCCATGTGCAATTTGTGGTGGACAAACACCGTGAGCGTGGATTAACACTGCGTTCTTCCGTTTCTTCCCAATTTCTTCATTCCACCAATTCTCCCATCATCATCCATTCTGCCTGAGACAAAGTTGCCTAAAAGCCTTAAAGAAACTTCAAAGACAGTTCTGTAGCTGACATTAGAAGGACCGAGGAGTTAGAGCTCTGTTTTTCTGTGCACGTGGTCACGGGCTCAAATAACACCGGAGTTCACTAAAGGGAGTAGTTCAGGGCCCACTTCACCAAAACTTATAGGTCGTGTCCCAAGGATTCCTCCAGCATTTTCACTTTGTGGGGTGTAAAGTCAAAATTAAGAGGATGTAAGTGGAGTTTTGCATGGTTTATATCTATTTTTGACCGTATAAATTTTGAAGTTAGGGGTGCTCTCGAGGATTTGGGGAGTGACACCTCCTCCACAGGGTCTCTGGTGCAATCACGACCTGTCCTTAGAACCTCACCACCTCGTTTAGGCGTTAATATTAATTGAAATAAACAAAGAAACAGATCTGTACCAAGTAGCGTGACCAAGGGTGCAATAGAGATGTGTGAGCTTATATGTTATTTGTTTTAACTGTCTTTGGCACCAAGATTATCCATTTGTGTAGTTCTCTGTAGTTATATTTCTCAACTGAAAGAGCCATCTGCTCACGTAACAAACTTGGGTTGAAGTTATTCATTGTTTCCTATATTCGAACTTGAGAAAATTAATTTACCTTCACTTTCTTCGAATTTGAATCTGTTTAAGGTCTTTTGGCATCTTTGGCTGAAGCCACATGTCCAAAATCTTTCAGAACATGACGTAAGCCACTCAATCAACCAAGAAGATTATTCAGGCAAATTATATAGATTTTTGCAACTGTGTATTGTAAAGTAGAAATGGTAATATGTCAATGTATAGTTCCAAAAAGCAAAGAATGTATGGAATGCTGAAAGTAGATTTGATTTGAAAATTGGAACAATATTTGTAACTTTCATAAGAAACCAACTGATTGGATATCCAGAATGGAAAGACCATCCCTTGCGAAAAGTTAGATTTTGTAGAAAATGCTAGTTTACCTCGGGAAAGCGTATACGCAATATCCATCATCAACTTTACTTACGACAATACAATAACAAACAATACTACAGCTACTCACGTCAGTCAGAACGCTACATGATAGGAACTGTGTTAAAGTCAAGAACATAATATATTTTGTTGTTCTTGATTTTGGTGATTGTTTTTCATTAATATACTGTCTTTTTGTTTTATTTACGGAATGCTTCCTAATATAAGTAGTGTCCTAATTTCTTTTTTAAATCACTCAAGATTCAAATCTCTCACCCTGCTTCATTTAATTAAATCTGCTTTTAAAAATGACTTGAAAATAATTACTAAAACAATAAAAAATATAGTAAGATTCTAGCTATCAGCTGCTTTTAATTTTTTCTTGGATATTTTTTCTATTTTTTTTTTTTTTAATTATTAAAAGACATTCAAACGTCCTTTGAACATATCTCTTTGCCTGGCAACTAAGAAACAAAGAAACGTGCATTGCTTTGAGTCGCAATTTTCTCAAAAAGAAACTCAGTGAAGAAGGTCGAGGGAACTTTTTTCGAATCCCTGATTTTTTTTAAAAGGTCATTATTTTATGGTTATGATATGCCATCATTATGCCCACTCTAAGTCCAGGTGGTCGGTCAATCTCTCTTTCTCCAGACAAAGTTCACTCGCTATTTATATAGTATACGTAATGACTCCTCAAGTATAGAAAAAGCATGGAAATTTCCACCAAATATAATTAATTCTGTAAAGAATAAGCTCTCGAGAAAACAAAGAAGAATTCCTTTTTCGAAGCTCAAAGACAACACATATTTTCTTTACTTACCAACAATACTCTTCCGGCAGAATTTTTAGTTGGGGGAGGTACATTCAAAATTGGAAAGGTGTTAGTGGAGTTTTGCACGGCATCTATCGATTTTTGATGATAAAAAATTTTAAAGTTGGGGTGATATCGGGAAATTGGGGTGTCATAGCCCCCAGAAAGGGGGGTCTGGCAGAATCACGTTATTTCCACGTTATTTAACATTACAATTTGCAAATCGCTAATAGTCTATTACGATCATTGTAACGGCTTAATGCAATTAGTAATATTCTACAACTAGAAAAATAATTATAGTTATGTTTCATGAGGTAAGCAGGGGCCACGGTGGCTCAGTTGGTAGAGCGCTCACCTCTGGTGCTAAAGGTCGTCGGATCGATCCCTGCCCATGCCATGTGGGCCTTGTGGTGGACAAACACCGTGAGCGTGGGTTTTGTCGGGGTGCTCCCGTTTCCTCCCACTTGCTTCATTCCACCAATTCATCCCATCATCATCCATAAGGCCTGAGCCAAAGTTGCCTAAAGGCCTTGAAATAAATTCAAATTCATGATGTAAGCTAGAAGTTCCCATATCGACATGACGATGCACATGAATTCACATTACGACAGACCTGCCTAGTTCAGCGGGATGTATTAATAAATAGCCCAGTCAAAAAGCGCATAATCTGATAAAATGTTTTTCTCATGACTGAAATTCAAAGGTTAGGTTCTAAGAATAAAATTTTGCTCAGGAGTTACTTTTTATTGATGGCTTTCGGCCGTTATCTTGAATAAAAAATAGAGTCCATTTTAATTTATATGGATTGACAGAGACGAAAGCATATTATGAGTTTGCCACGAGTACAATTTTCATGGAATTTTGTGGTTCAAAAGGACTCTGAGTTTAATTCAGGCGTAATAAATTAATCAATTCAGAAATAGGGGACAACAGTAGTACATACCGATTTTATCTTTACAAATCGTCCAATTTTCGTTAAATTTCATTATATGGGACTTCAAAGGGTATCGGTGACAATGAAGAACGCTTTATTTTTTAAAAAAGAAAATTGCCAGACTTTCGTGAAATATCATTTAACATTTTCGTGATTGAAACAACTAAAAAATAATATATATGAAAATTCGAGTATACTAACCATAGAGTTAGGAAGAAAATAGAGAGAACATACATGACGTCACATGAAGCCAAATTCGGTTCATCGGCAGCCATCTTGTGTGGCCCCATTAGAGTCCCTCTATACCGAGTACTGTGAGGATTGCCTTTTTCGATAGAGGATGAGTGCACCTCAGAGAGGCAATACTCGGAAAAGAGGGTTTTTAAATATGAGGCCAGTTAATATGGCCGAAATGCCTCGTCCCTTCCGTCTCTTGGCTTCGTTCCCCTCTCCAACAAAACAGCCTAAGATTCCCTCTATTTATATTCCTAACTCTATGATACTAACCTTCAAAAATGCACTAAAATTATTATCATTATTATTTTAAATTAGGTTTTACACAGCCATAATTCGAGCTATAAGAACAAGGTGGCAGTGATGCGATATGTAGAAAGTTACTTAAAAATAAACTAATCTAAATTTTGTGACTTCATTTGTGTAAAACAATGAATTCATTATGATTTATGATCAGTGATTCCGCCAATTTCCTCTGTGGGGGTTGTCAACCCCCAAATCCTCGAGAGCACTTTAAAATGTTTATGAGCTAAAATCGATAGAAACCGTGCAAAACTCCAGTTACACTCTCCTATACTGACTTCACACCCCCCAAACTGAAAATCCTGGCGGAATCTCTGTTTCTGATATATCTGATTGCTAACATATTACAGTTAAATACATTCCCTAACAGCACATGTCCATTCAATGACCATTATCATGAATTAATACGTTCATTTTATAGCCGTAGACATGATGTAGACGGACAGTGGACATAAAATGATATGGTGAACGCCCAGTGGATGTCCAGAAAATGTGAAGGACTTTATGGACGTCCATTGTACGTTTAGAAAATGTATTTCCATGTGAAATACATTGTGGACGTCCATTGTAGTCCAGAAATTGAACATTCGTGTGAAGGACATTGCTGCACGTCCATTAGATATTCTGAAATTGACCTCATTATGAACTAGAAAATAGACATTCATTGCAGTACGTTCATCGAAATTAATACACTTAATGAGCATTTCCTTCGAAATATACACAAATTTGATTGGTCCCTGTTGAAGTTCCAAAGATAGTTTCACACACGTTTCGGTGTCGCTTAAAGAGTTAACATGATGCAGAGGTGAAATTTTGAGCGGGGCTGCTGAAACATGTGCCCCGTGTGCCGAATGACAAGGAAAGTTAGAAAATTAACAATGTGCTTTATGTCCTGTATAGTCAGTGGGATACAGAATGTGTGCTCGATTGAATTCTTACCCGGGAAGAAAGAAAACATAGCTTTCCTTGGATCCTGATAAAATAAAGCGACGTGACTCGGGGGATTCTTTAATTTTTCTCTTCTATATCACTAACAAGAGATCCAGTCAACCAGTCCGGTATCGAATTCAATCCTAGATACATGTCTCTACTTCAGAAATAGGAAAATATTTCCTCGTAGTCACTTGGGAAATGCCCCCCATAGAGTAGTGATTTGAGGAACGAACTACAAAGGAGGTTTCAGATACCAATTCGGCCACAGACAGCTGGATAATCTACAAACGATACCTGAAGACGAGATATATCATGAAGATAGTGGACAAGTCCAACTAAATATCGCCACCTTGGAACCAGAAGGTACTCTGTCCACTTTTTGGCAAAACGGAGTTAACACTGCAGTCAAAGACTTTGTACTGAAGGACATCAACCCCCAAAATATTATCTCACAAAACGACCTCCAAGTGGCTAGAATTGTTAGAAATGAAATGTTTTTATAGAGACTTCAAATGGAATCTAAAAATTTAAAACTGCTTTCTCTCAAAAGTAGCTGAAGTGGACATAGTGCCTTCTGGTTTCAAGGTGACGATATGTACGCCTTTGTGTTTATGTTAGAAATAACCAGAATGTGAAGTAACGTAGTACAAGGGCTACGTAATCTTGATGTCCATTCAACATCCATATGGATGGACTTTGATAGTTCGTATGGATGTCGAGTGGATGTAGTTGCTTATTGGACATGGTATGGACTTCCATTGGATATCCATTAGATATCCGTGTATTGTTTAATGGATAGTCAATGGACATCCGTGGATATCACGTGGACTATAATTGATATCCTTTCATAGATTAGGAATATAAATAGAGGGAACCTTAGGTTGTTTTGTTGGAGAGGGGAATGAAGCCAAGAGACGGAAGGGACGAGGCATTTCGGCCATATTAACTGGCCCCATATTTAGAGACCCTCATTTCTCAGTATTGCCTCTCTGAGGTGCACTCATCCTCCTATCGAAAAAGGCAATCCTCACAGTGCTCGGTATAGAGGAACTCTAATGGTGTCACACAAAATTTGCCGATGAACCGTAATTTGGCTTCATGTGACGTCATGTATGTTCTCTATTTTCTTCCTAACTCTATGGGTTTTTGTTTTCAAATACGTAAGAATATATGTCGGCTTCGTAGTGAAACCCAGTTATTATTTATATAGAAGGACTTCATAAGCATGATAAATTACTACAATATGCAGGTAAAAGATTTCAGAGCTTATGTATAAAAATTATTTGATGAGGTATCTGAAATATGGTCGAATGTATCAGAAATATTTGAAAGATGCCAAATCTTGTTGATCTATTGCTAAGACAACGATGGTTGATATTTTTATTAAGGTAATGTTAATAAATGCGATATTTAGAGAATCTTTGTATTGGATTCAATTATTCGTTAGACTGGATAAATTACAGATTAAAGCATTCACTCGGCAAACCTAGTAATTATACACAGTCTATTATTCAAACTATTAGACGCAATAAGAAAACGGGGTAAATAACGTTCCACATGATGGAAATAAAATTTACCAAGTTATTTGAGACCATTAGGTTGTAATGTATGAAATGATATTTGTAGTGAAAACTTCCGCTTTTTTTTTTGGAGGGGGGGTAAATTACTCGATATAAATAAGATCTATTCTGGATTTTTTTATATACATTAATAACATATTACTCACGCACAGTGATTCCGCCAGACCTCCCCCAGTTGTCACTTCCCAAATCCTCCAGAGCCCCCCAACTTAAAAAAAAATTACGGTAAAAAATCTACAGAAACCGTGCAAACTCCACTTACACCCTTCCAATTTTGACTTTTTATCCCCCCCCAAATTAAAATCCTGCAAGAATCCCTGTGTACGCCGCAGACTAAACATATAATAAACAAAGAGTCATATTAAAACGTTATGTTTAGAACATTAATAGTACACAGAATACATTAAATAAACCGTGCATTGAACTAGATGTAACAAGTGAATATTATCATGGACACATTTCTCTAAAGTGAAAAATGTTTAAAATAAATTGGAATGTAGACGTCTCTTAAATGAATATCTGTTCATAAAATGAAAACGAATGAGACATGGCTCAATCGAGACAGATCAAACATTATGGTATCTCACACAATATGAAAATACTATGAAGGACACCACACGTACGCAGACGACCTATTATCCATTATCTGTTTCTGAAGCTGATGGTGGAAATCGGAAAGACCATTATGAATAAGTCTACAACATGACTCACATGACGAATATACGGTTAATGCCTATACTTGCTATCATTATAATTTCATTGCAAAGATATCTGGTTATTTTAGATCGCAGATATCCTAATTGTTTGCATGACGTTAACTGGAACTTGGAATTGCAGATAAACTTGAAACGGAAATTCAGAATCTCATTAAAATCTGGAAAGATGTGAATGGATTTATGGTTTCAAAATAAGTAGGGAGATTGGTAAATATAGCGTGGTTTGAAAGTAATTTCGTTGTTGCTTGGATCAGAAGGCTATTTTACTTACTTCGGCTACTCCGTGTGTTTCTGTGACAGTTCCACACGAGGTGAAGAATTAACTCATTCGAGATAAATAAATCCGAACAAAAACACCAGAGGTGCAAAAAGTGGAGCCAAGTTCTTTAGCCCTAAAAAGGTGTGAAATGGGAGACGGATGAGCCAAGTTCCTTGGTGACAGCATGTAACAGGAACAAAGGAACTTGGCGCGAGCTGGCAACAGCCTTAGGGTTGGTGGCGGTGGACGTAGTGGGTTTTAGGATTCCCACCACCCTTATAGCTTGAGGATCATGAACCTTGCCACCTCGCGCCAAGTTCCTTTGTTCCTGTTACATGCTGTCATCAAGGAACTTGGCTCATCCGTCTCCCATTTCACACCTTTTTAGGGCTAAAGAACTTGGCTCCACTTTTTGCACCTCTGGTGTTTTTGTTCGGATTTCACAGCTTTTTGTACGTGTATAATATATATACTCGCTCGCTCGGCCTCGTTTAGGTCCTCGCCCCCCGTAGCTGGCTGCGCCCCCAACTTCGAGTTTTTGGGTACTTACGCCCCTTTATCGTAACTACTCTCCAGGACACTGTGCTTCCATATTGCAGATTTTTTTCCCATACCCACCACCCGTGGGAATGAGATATTTATTGAAACATAGGGAAGCTTTACCATATTTATTGTAACCTACTTGTGATGATACAGCAAATTTCCTTCCTGCTGGCGGCCCTAAAATCCACCACCACCAACCCTAAGGCTCGAACATCATCTGGTGTTTTGCTCGGATTTCACAGCTTTTTATACGTGTATATATATACTGGGTTCGCCTAGCTGGGTGTGCTGGCCCAGAATTCCGTGTGCGTCCCAACTTCAATTTTTTAGGGCTACGCCCCCTTTATTGTGATCAGACTTTCTGGGGACAGCGCCCCATGCTGTGCAGACCTTTTCCCATATCGCCTCGGGGGCTGCACGCTCATAGCGGTGGTTTGATCCATTTATTGAAACATTTTCGTGATGGTACACCTTCATACCAAATTTCGTTTCTCTAGCTTCAGTGGTTTGGAAAATGGTATTTGGGCGGCTATGTTGAATTAAAGAAAGCGATTTTTAAGAAGTTTTCTTACATTGCCGTTACCTACTTGTGATGGTACACCTTCATACCAAATTTCGTTTCTATAGCTCGAATGGTGTGGAAAAAGTTTTTGTGCGGCCATTTTGATCCAAGTTAACAACTTTTTCAAAAATATAAATTATTCCTAAACTACTCTTGTTAATACACCTTTATGCCAAATTTCGTATCCCTAGTTCAAACGTTCTGGAAAATGGATTATGAAGTCAGCCATTTTGGATTCAAAATGATGTCTTTGCAGATATTTTGTAATCTACTAGTGATGATATACCGTCATACTTCGAAATTTCATATTTCAATTTTTAACATCTTTTTTCTTACAGAACCTCATAATCGCTGATTTCGCAATAAACTCTTGTTCCTGTATAGCATGCTGACGTTTTGTGACATGCGGAACTCGGCTGCATGCACTGCCGTACGTGTTGATACTCCCCTCGATTCGCTCGCATCGCTGCGCCAAGAATCCCACGGCAGGCCGCGCATCGAACTTGAGGAGTTTGGAGGAACTGCGTCTTTTTATCACAACCAGAATCTGCAGTGCACTGCGGCACATGATGCAGATATTCCCTCATACTCCAGAGCGCTGCGTCCGAATGGGGAAACTTCCATATTCTGCCTGTATAACATGCTCCTGGCAGTGCTAACGTTTGTGACGAGTAAAAATTGGTGGTACACGAAGGAGTATTGGAAGTTGGCGCGAGGAACTAGGCTCATCCATATTCCATTTCACCACTTTTTAAGGTTGAAGGAGTTGACTGGACAGTTTGCACCCCTGGTGCTTTTGCTCGTATTTCGCAGCTTTTTACACTTGTGTAATGTATATACTCGCTTCGCCTCATTGGGGCGCTGCCCCCAGAATTCCAAGATGGCCTCGCTGGGGTGCACCCCTTTATCGCAATCAGGCTCCAGCTGGGAACTGTACCCTAGTAGGGGAGACGAGCCGAATTTATTCTAACCTACTCGTAATGGTACACCTTCATACCAAATTTCGTTTCTCTAGCTTCAGTCGTTATAAAGTGGGGCTTAGGC
>JAGDQP010057786.1:2476-12675 GCA_022664845.1 Lepisma saccharinum
TTCAGATCTTCTCAACAGATTCGACCAGCTATGGAAGGGTTTCGACGGCGTTGTTTGGGAATGCATGAATTTAGAAGATATCCCGCTTTTAAGGCAAGGTGTTTACAATGTGGTGAGGTTGGTCATTATAGTAGATCTGGGGTTTGTCAGTTTAATGGTAAGGTAAATAAAGCAAGGATACAAGAAGTATCGGAGACAGTTCATGAGGAGTTGGATCAGACATCAGTAGGAGTAAAAATTTGGCAGTAGATGATTTGCTTTTAATAGATTCTTTAGACATGAACTTTGTAGAGGAATCAGTGGATGACATCCCAACAATGTCTTTATCCTGTGAGGATGTTTTGTGCATGGGAATGATAGATACAGGATCAAGGAATAATATCATGTCACAGGGTTGTACGTAGACATAACTTTACTATGAGTGAGCCAGGACGGATAAATGCATTACAACTGCTGAATGGAACTTTGGTAAAGACATTAGGAATGGTGCATATCATGACAAGTTTTCAACAGTCTAAATATAACATGAAGTTTGTAGTAATTCTGGGTGATGCGGAGTATGTAATTATAGGAAGAGAAGGGCTCAACAGTTTGTCGCCAGGCTGGCATAAGCAATTATGTAAGCAAGAGGAATCAGTATTGCAGTCAGTACAAGTTTCGGTAGATGAACCTCATGACTTATCCGGAGTAGTCACTTGGAGGAGTCAAATATGAATAAAGTAGCAAGTTTAACAAGACGTATACAAGATTTAGAATACAAATGTGAAACTCTTTGGCATAAGTTACGAGTGTTGAATACAGTTCATGTGAAGGATTTGGCGGAAAGATTAGAGGATAAGAGCTTGAGTTTCATAGATCAAGTAGGTGATTTAAATAATTCGAGCGAAGAAAGTTTAAAGCCTAATTGTTTCAAGGTGACAGAAGTTGTAATTGAATGAATGAGACACTTATGGATGATACAAAAGAGCTAGGTAAACAGACTTGGGAGAATATTGTGAATTTTGAAGTAAACGAGAAAGAAGTCGCAAAGCCTGTGGAAGATGTTCCTAAAGAGACTGATGTGGTCATGGTTACACTGACGAGGCGTCAGTTGTGAGCATGTCCGAAAAGTCTTCGAAAGAAGACGAAGTTGTGGTGAACGATAAGACTGAAGATCATGCAGCTAGTGGTAAGATTGAATCCAAACCTGGATTTTTTGCAAATTCAAACGAACCCGAAAAGAAAGAGAAGTCTGAAGAAATCAATAATAAAGAAGTGGAGAAACCTATTGAAAGTGAGGAACAACTAGATAAACCCGTTGAAAGCTTGAAGAAAGTAGAGAATCCGTTGAAAGCGAGAATAAAGTAGAGAAATCCGTAGAAAGCGAGAAGCAAGTAGATGAACTAGTTGAAAATGGGAAGAAGGAGATAATGGAGTCAGATCGGGGTAATAAGAAGAGTAATATGATTAAGTCAAAACCAAAGCGGGTAGATGAAAGAGAAAAAAGAAGTCAGGTACCTTAAGTTCTAAGGAACAGGTACAAAGGCAGGGACAATTGAGTTGGATTACAGATGAAGATTTGTTGGAAAGTCGAACAGAAGGTTTAGCTGATTGGTTGAAACCTAGGAGTTTTATATCTTGTGATTAAAGTGGAGTAAGAGGAGGGAGAAGGGCAAGGTTGCACGACTTGAAAGTCATGGTAACATTGAACACAATAGACAGTTAAGATCTATTGTTAAATAAATAATGTTTTATATTTAAAAAGATTTTGAATTGATTGTTGAATTGAATTTTAAATCAGTGAATTGTTTGAAGTGACATTGAACGTTATTAATAATCATTGTTTGGTAATGTGATGAATTACGTGTTATAGTTTTGTGAATATGGATGTTTCATTTTGACATAGTGTTATATCTATATAGTGGATGTGTACTTGAGGTCTTCTATATGTAAGAGTTGATTATGTGTAATAAATATTGGATTCGTGGTGGTCATCATCTCTGAAAAGTATCTATGGCTCTTAATGTTGGATTAGTCTATGTATGGAGATATAATATAATTTGATATTAGTCTTCGGATGATAACCCTGCAATGAATATGTCTACAAACATTTCACACATGCGTTTCTAGAAAATGTTTTCCGCACTACACTGTGGAAAGTTTGTAGAGGTATTCATAAAACACATTTATTCTGCACTTTTAAATGTTTGCAAAGCAAAAACCGCAGAGTGAAGACTGCATGAAATAGAGACAGGGTTCTATATCAAATGTGTTTCTGTATTTTTTCTTTCATATAAACAAGTGCAGGAAGTGTTTACTCAGATAAGTAAGTAGTTGCAAAAAAGTCTCAGATGTGAAATTGACTTTCTCGAAACATCAGGATACAAAACTGCGTATGTAACCAAGAGCCCAGTCAGCACAAATTGGGAAACATCATCTTCAAGGAGGAGTCGCAGGACAGCCTAATAAACAGGTCTTTTTCATTTGGTGATAGCTCATTTTGATTGTTTAGAAAATGAGGGTTCTTCATTCAACTGCTTTTCTCTTTGGAAACTGGAAAGCAAACTCTCAACCGGGAACTCAAAGAAAGCAAATGCTCCTCCATACTTTCTCAATCTTAATTTGAAGTTGTTTCACTTGTTGACAGAAGTCGTTCAGCGTTGGAAAGGATCGTATTCGTTATTGTCGATTCAGCGAGCTCAAACGTTCACTTTTTTAAATTGTGGACTCAATATTATCTTGCATTAAAAATGCAGTGACTCTGGAGCATTGGAGACTTGAATTTAATGTATTCGGAAATGAGAAAAATATGTGACAAATAAGCATATGTCGAAAGCCAAGAAAACTCACTTCAGCAGATTTTTAGATTTTAGTCCAATCTTGAATCTGTGACGGTCCCGAAAGGAACGGGTCACACAGTCAGCGCTAAACCACTACTTAAACATACCAAAACACGGTGCAAAGGCAAAATGGCGAACGCGCGCCACACCGCTGGTAGTATGAAGGCCAGACACCAGTCAATGGCTACCTACGAGACCCCAAGCAAGCGGCCTTTAAACACATGAACACAACCTTGAACTCTGTCAGGAAACAGAAAAATTTATTATTTACATAACGGATAGAAAACGCCCAATATTATTCCTTGTAGCAGGAGCCACAGGAAAACGCCCAGGCAGGAGGAGCTAAGAAAGAATTGTGATCTGGTATTTAACATAAGTTAGCATCAGAAAAATGCAACTTCTACTGTCCCATAACTGGTACACCGCTTGGTGCCTGATCAACATATAAACCACATTGCAGGGAACTATCACCTCATCGGAGAACAAGCAATAATAATAATAGTAAACATCACACCTGATAGGAACACTACTTCCAGTTAGTGATTCACTTATCGTAGAATAAATATCACTTCGAAGAACACTATACACAAACATCGCAACTCATTTGTTCTCTTAATAAACCACGCTGTACAACTCGCAAACCAGATAAACAAACTTGCTGCGCTCATGCCTCACAAAGGAAATGCTCGTCAAGGGACAATTTACGTTTAAACAGAGAACACTAAAGCAAAAAGAAAAACTTTGCCAGGGAGGAAAAGTCTCTTAAAGCTGAGCACACTTGTACACCTGAAAGACCGTGATACATAAAAGTATCTTACTGTACCAGAATTAATTACTGAAAAATAATTAATTCTATTGACCTCATAGCGAATGCTAGTTTAAGGTCAAAATTTTATACCTTGCTAAAATTACCAGCTGTGGGTTGAAATCAAATATTTAGAAATCGAGTAAGATCGTAGTTTATTTTCCTTCTATTTAAAACAGTTCTTCATTTTGTAATAAACAGTTCTTAATACTTAAAGCAATGTATAAACGAAATATTCAAAGCATTATGATATGAGCTGTCTTACCTCGTAAACAATTTATTGCCAAATTTCTTCAGAATTGGCTTACTGAATCTTCTACTTAAAATCTGCATACATCAACAGGCAGACGAATAAAACCAATAGTATCAGAAGCTACGAATTTTTACCTCATTTTGCAATGACCAGATTTGCACGCAAAATTATTTTAGAATTTGCAAGATAACTTCAAATTATTATGTGTTATTACTAAAACACAATTAACAAACATATAAGTGCTGAATATATAATTTTGAAGTGTAGGACACTGAAAAATACATATATACACATTTAAAACTTTTACATATTTACAAAGTCAATTGGTATTAGGTAGTTACGTAGTTCAGAATTGAAAAAAAGTAACTGAAAAATGTTTTGCAACAAACCAATAGCAATTGGCTTAGAACGTCTACCGAACGTCTTAACGAAACACACGACAATATAGTCATTCCACGTCCGAAAATTAGAGGTTAAAAACAAATATTTCAAGACGGTTAAAGAGAAGGAATATATACCCATACACAAAACACTGACAAATTTACAGGACCGGTTAACAATCCTTCACCGTCTGTTAGACATGTCGAAACACTGAAATTGTCTTTTTGCAAAAATTAAATTTTAATGAAATTACTAAATGGGTGTCATATTGAATTTACATTTTTGAATTAAAAATTTCAAGTTAATAATTACAAAAGCTTGTACTGAATCTCCAAAAATTTAATCAATGCATCACTGTTCAAATTTTATGTAAAATCTATTTGAATTTTCGCTGATGGCCTTCAAATTTAATCATTCTTAAAAACTTACTTGAATTTTGATGCCATACCACGCTTCTTTGTATAGAGATGATCCATGGAGTTGGGGAAGGTAACAGTTTAGCCCTACATCTTGGTCATACAAACTCCCCTTACAAAAATTTCCAGACATTCACAATACAACTACACGAAATTTGAAGAAAAAGATTCAAAACAGCTAACTCACTCCGATAGATACGATATCTTTGATAAAATATTTTTCTTAAAAGTTGTTTGAATGTTCCAATTTATTTGCAAAAGCTGAAATATTCTTCGCTGAAGCTTTGAAGTGAAAAATCTGCAACCTACTAATTTTTATATGATAAATCTCACCTTAAATTTAAGATTATGGTCTTCAACATGACACGCAAGCATAAAAATTGCGTGTATGTTGCATTGCATAAAAATGTAACAATTTTTGAAAATAAATTGGAACATTCAAACAACTTAATCATAAATTTAAAACTTGTTATAACGGCGAAATTTCACTTACAGGCCATAACAAATATGGTCGACCTTCTGACATTCAAATCCAAAAATGACGAAACTAAAACGAGGCTAAAAAACGCAAACACGCAAAGGAAAGCGAAATAAACACGTAGAAATAAAATAAATTGTTACAAATTGTTAGATTTCCCTTTTTGTAATCTTATTTATTTTGCTTAGAACCTAAAACTCATAATATATTAAAATAGCTAACCAATAAGCAGACAAAACAGAATGGAGAAGGGCAATATACTCAGTGTTTAAAGTGAGCCGGAACGGACAGGAACGCCGTTGCGGTAAGAAATATAGAACCGGAATGGTGTTCCTGTAAGAATAACTTGTGAGCCATGCGTTTCCTTTCGAGTAGTAAGAATTACAAATAACTTAACTGTAATTGTTCTTCCTTGCTTTGTATGGGTGACGAAAGTATTCCTACATAAGTTTCCGAAACATCGACGTTGATAATATATAAAATAAGGGTCTGCCTAGACGACAAACCATAAATAATCACATTTTTCTCGGAAATAGTAGAAGTCTTTGAAACAACTACTGAGGCCTGATGAAGCAGAATTAAATACCTTGGGAAAAAAAACTTCAGCAAACGTTGGTTGGCAAAATCCTGAATGGGAGAGTGTACAGACAGATGTGTTGTCATTCTAGACTCAAGTGGCCGACCTCGTAGTCGTGTGGGTTCTGGCTTAGCGAGTTCGAATCCCGGCTGGCGCATGGATGTAAATTTTTAACTAGCATCACATTCATAATCGTGACGGGCCGAAGTTAAAGTTACTAAAAATGGCTCATACAAAAAAAGTCAATTTTTTTTTTAGACTCAAATGCTGGTATTTGTGCCATGTTGTTAAAACATTTTCCAGATTTGATTAAATGGTATTATATTAGCCATCGTTTGGAACTTGGAACTTGCGGGGATGCGACTGAATCCACAGCAGGTGTAAACCCATTTTTTTAAAAAAATCAGTAGGCATATTACAGCCAATTCCCGAGAAACCAGTGTCAGCTATAGAATCATGTGCTGTCCAGTATGAAATGATATTGCAAAATAATGGTAGTATACTGTCTGTTCATCATTGGGTTACGTCCAGTGTCTACGTTGTAAAATAACTTTCAAGCATTGCATCCACATTTTTGAAGTTTTAATGAACATGTTTAGAGGTTGGCGTGAAAGAGCGAGAACTGAAGGTTTGGCAAAATTTCATATGCAGGTTCCAGTCGTGCGACGCTTTCGAAGAAATGAAAAAATTGTCGTTACTTCACAATAGTAATCTGTCCTTTCCCGAAACTCAAAAATTAATTGAAAGAAAAAAGCTGCTAGAACCACGAGCCTAAAACATATCTAGGATCACATTAGTAATATGCTATTCCGCCAGTCAGACTATGCTCTTCAAAAGAGATGAACTTGTAATGGTTGAGAAGATCACGATAAATAATAACCAGTTCAGTCAAGTTCTAGTGAACTGACTTCAACGAAGAAGGCAGGACAGGGCCGGGTTAATAGAGGCTAGTCGAACATTTTATGTGCAAGTTTTGGATGAAATGCATGTCTTGAACTCAAACACTGAAATCATCAGGCAATGCGAGATACGGAGAAAGTCATACGTTCAAACGAATCAAAAGCGATTCTGGTATGATTTTACACAGATTCGGTCAAGAAATTCACAGGTAATTGACGAAATTAATATGTTCAGTAAATACTTTACGGTGAGCACAGCATTTTGTGAGAGAGGGACCGAGTCAAATTAATCTAATATTAAGTGACATTAGAAATAGAATGAATGTGAAACATCCACCTGATCTCATATTCGTATCAATCCGTGATCTTCCAGTCAAAATGTGGAATCCTGCGCCAAGGCAATGTAAGCTTGAAAATGATGCGTACAATTCAACGTGAAAACTACTGTACAAGAAAGTGTTTTGTGATAAAGTAGCGCTGTAAATACATTTAAAAAGCAAACTCCAAGAACTATCGTGTAATGAAATTGAAGATACTGGTTTTAAAGAGATTTACAATGATCTGTATGAATTAGTTTTCTATCATACCAATCAGATACAATGGAATTATCTGTACCCTGTAGTTACCAACTTTCAAAATAATAATGTAGAGTTGGATAGTAATGACCATTATAACTATTGAGGTGTTTGGAATAAAGGCGGGTAGAAGTCCTACAAAAATTGTCATAGCGACTTATTTTTTGTAAATAATAATACCGTTCCGCTAAGAACTTTCGTCCAATTTTAACATTACAAATACTTCATCATCAGGAAACATACAATGGGAAGAGAGATTACGCCAAGAATAGACCGCTTACAGTAAATTAATCTACCCTAAAATAGACTCCAAAAATAAAATATAAAATACTACCCAACAAACAGGTGGTGCCATCTATTAAATAAACGGAGAGTCAACGACGATACGGATGACGTCACTTTCAATTCGTAAAACTAAAACCGGACTAGGGATGGAACAAATCAACCAGAAGGAACCTCACCTCATAACGCAGCTTGAATAAGCGAGTAGAAAGTCTTCCATGAGATAACCAGCGTATCTCAGAATGAGAAAGTAATTGTTCATGATCACTTCCCGTCTCGTTACACAATGCACCGAAAATTCTGGACTTGAGGAAAGGAGTCTTGATAAATTTAACAATTTTAGCGGATTCATCGAAAACATCTTTCATCTTGGATAGCATTCCATTTACAGCTGCCTCGCGAGTGAGTGTAGTGAATTAGAATGTATCGAGGAAGAAGAGGAGGAATCAGAAAACTTGGACATATGCACACAAACTTTGAGGATTCATCATCATATCTACGGTTGTGGTATGAACGCATCTCTGCTCTTCCCCTCCCCCTCCCCCCGATCCAGCCCAGGATGAATGGAAAGCATGACTAAGATGTAAGAAGATGAAAGTGCTACCCAGTGCAACCCCGCGATGAGATGGAGACAGCAACAAGTGGAACTCTTAACACAAACTTCAGAGCACCAATAATAAATCTTAAAATTATCTCATTGCAGGGAATAAGAAGAAGGAGCCTAAACCAAATCAATGTTTGTGTCGTCCTGTCTTGTCCTGTGTCGTTTATGTGTCTTGTAACTATATGTTTTTCTAATAAAATTAGGATATAGTGGACATGTATTCCCCCTTCCCAATGCAAACAAGTTCCGACTTATAGGATCCTGGACGCCTGGTCAAAAGTCCGTCCCACAGCACCCGATGTCTTAGACAGAAGGAACACAGGAGCTTCTTTGAATACCGGATTTCCGGCAATGCAAGAATTTCTAGGGACATGCCTCCCTCAAGGCAAGGAAACCAATTATGATCGTGATGCACGCCTTTGAAAGTGCCTTGTGCAAAGGATACATAGAGGCAGGGGTGGAAAGATGGGCCTCCAAAATAAATAAATGATTCCATTTACAGCGAATGTTTCACGATTGATGTTACAGCGCGTCCAGAAGTTTTTTCTTGTCTGCCATTACCCGACCACAATCTGTACTAATCCTGATCCTACATTTAGCCCATCGAGTTTATTTTCAAGGGTAAAATTATTAAGAATGTTGAACAAGATCTCTGCAGTTATACGTAACGACAGTGTTTCGTAGAGCAAAAATCCTCATGAACCTTGTCGCTATTTTCGAACAAAACCATATCGAACAAAAGCTACCAAATTTGGACTTCTCGAAATATTAGTACTTTCACCTAATGTAATTTACCAGTTCCATTTCTTTTTAGGTTAAGCGTGAAGTGGAAATATGGTCATATCAGACCACTTACTGTTTTTGCTCATGTAATTATTCCATTGCTTTGGGTTTGTTGATTTCAACATTAATTTAGCTTTCGTGATAAACACTATCGTATATTTAAAATATTATTTAAAAGTAAATCTTAATACTTGGAACTAAATTATCGTTACATGTCAAATTATTGCGGCTCTCTAACATGCTTCTCGCAGATCCCAGGTTGGGGAACACTGCTATAGACGGTCTACCATAAACATGACTGCACGAAAAGAAAACGAATTGCAAGCCCTGAATCTATTAATTTAGTCTTGGTACTTACTCCATTAAGATTACAATATCGATTGTTTGTACTTTGGGTTTTCGAATACAAATTAAATTAATTTTCAAACAGAAAAATATACTTATATCATAAAAATGGCGTCTGATAGAATACCCAGTATATAGATATTGGAGGTTACCCTGGTGTCTGAATGTTTTTTTTTTTTTTTTTAGGATAATGTTGATTGGATCTTTAAAATTTGCTTGGAATTGTCGACCAGTGAGAAAATGTTTGTGAATTATTCAAGTGAGAACAGCTAATAATGAATAATAGCACATTAACAAATAGCATGTTTTCTTTTTTAGTACAAAGTGCATGCTTGTTGAATCTACATAATGTATTTCGTAAGCTACGTAAAAGTCAGCATTCTTATAATACGCAGGTCTTCAGTGTTACCTTGCACTAAAACTATTGGTCTGGGGAGTGAAGTAAGTTTTAGCGTTTAAACGTTTTGAGCATACTTTTTGCTTTATTGTACACTTTATGAAACTCTTTTTCTCTATTAACATCTGAATTGGAGATTAATCCAATAATTTGTCTTTTCGTTGTTGGCGTGGAACTGCGCATTGCTTTATATGAACTGATAAAAATAATTATGTTAATGCAATTATGTTACAGCAGTAGGTATAAATATTATGATATTGATATATATTCATCAATGCGTAATTCGTTCCATGGAACAGTTAAATTCATAGGTCTACCTTAGTAAAACCTTTTTCACTTTCCTTTCTACGTGGAGTGAATGTTTAAGCATTGCCTTGAGCAAGTTTTACATAAAAGAATAGTACGCCCGTTCAGATTGTTCATTTTGCTTGTACTGATTTAATATTTTGTAGAAGCTGATTTAATATTTTTATGAACTTGTGGCTTATTTACTGGAAGTGTATAATATAATATAATAACTGACTATAATAATGATTGAGTGACGGATAGCGTCCCTCGGCGTTCCTATAGTCTTCAAATAGCAAT
>JAGDQP010057789.1:1733-12675 GCA_022664845.1 Lepisma saccharinum
AGCCGCCACTTTCTGAAGTACTGTTTTAAGGGTGTATGAATCTGTGAATTCATTCAGCGCTTTTACATTCAAAAAGGCTTAGTGTTCTTCAATTGGATAATTGAACATTACAAGTATACGCAGTTAACATACATTAGCCATGAACGTTAAAATACCAGCAGTGAGCATCAAGTCTGTTTAGTTCTCTTAAACTTGAACAGTTAGGATTTGTATAGAATGTGCTTAAACACCGCTTCAGTATCGCCCATCAAGTACATTCAGGTTAGTTGAGAGCATTTTGTATTATGTTTAATATCGATGTGTTCTCTGCTTTGACATAGTTTGGATAGGAAGTGAATATTGTAAAGATATTATGCTTGTGTGTGTGTAAATTAAGGTACTTCTAAAGGTTACGGCATTCCTCCGGGATATTCGGGTATATTCCACTATGTACAATTAAGTATTAAATATAATATATTCCCTCTCGTTTTCTTTCAAACCAAATAAGGTAAGAGTTCCAGGTGCACATGTTTTAGGTAGCACACACGCTCGTAATAAACTAGCCATTTTGTTCAATAACTAATGCCAAGCGAAATTAATTTTTGTACCTATTTTTACCCGTAGATGGTGAAGCGCGCTGTGTTCAATTCCGACATTTATCCGGTCCCCATGTGCCTTATAAACAGCCGCCACCAATATTCTTACATAGTAGATGTCGCTCATTGTTAATCTAGGTTCGACACCGACTTTGTTCCCATCTCAGTCCGCACCGTGTTCAGTTTTACATGAGGAATTTTTGCCATATTTAAATAACTGTTAACCTAGGTTTAATTCCGACTTTCCACCGGCCCACATTGCTTATTTTATATATCGGTATACATTTCCGACGTTTTCTCCATTTCGTTTATATATTCCAGATATTGTGTTACAAACGTTGGTACAGCTAATGTATATTTTATTGATTCATGTTTCCACGATATATTACTCTCTAGTAAACATACTTTACCAGAAGATCCTCCACAACCATAATCTAGATCAAAACCGCGCCGAAAACCAATAAATAATCCACCATCAGTAAGTGGATCAGAAAGCGATGGTAATTTCAAACTCGATCAACCTCCGGAAACTGTTCGAGATATGTCTACATCGGAACCTAAAGTCATGGTAATTACCACCAGTTACCCATTACCGTGTTTCAATGCTAAAACAGACGTCATTGTGCGTTTTCTACACAGTTTTGAGGATCTTGCAAAGCATAGCTATGAATTTACAAACGATAAATGTAAACAACTTCGCCCTAGTCTATTTTGTTGGGAGAGACACAGTGAATGTTCTACTCAAGAAATGCTATTTAGATTCAGGAACATACGAATATTTTAAGAATAAATTAATATAACATTTTCGTAGGCCAGGAGCAAAAAATATATTTTGGAATTCGTCTACGAAATCGTACAAAGCGAAAGCGTGAAGTGTGACAAACTTTGTTCTTGATATGCAGTCTTATTTTAAATTCAAATCATGAAATTCCAGACTCTACGGCAATAAAATAATCATTTCCGGTCTCCTTACTTACTGTATTGAACACGTCGGTAGAAAGACATATGACACAGTTTCAGCTCTGCTTGATGATTTAGTTGAACTTGAAGCAGGTAGAATTTGTGTTCAAAAACGCATTCATGCTTTGAAACATGAACGTGACAAACGCCGAAATAATAAGCGATATGATTCCACAGCTTCCCTTCCCTCCGAAGCAAGAATTGATGTTTCAACTGATGCAGAACCTGATGCGGATAAACATACAAAACACTATCCACATATAAAGAAAAAAAAAACATTGGAAGAAGAAATAAAAACTCGTCATGCTAAATTGATAATCTTAGTATGCAAGTCCAAACAGGTTTTTTGCACCTTCTGCTTCTCGTAATCCTAATAAACAATCTCGTTCCCAATATCGTAATAATTCGGGAAAAATCTAGATTTCAAAATATTAACTACCGTGAATCTTCTAATAGAAAATATTAAGCAAATCAATATCAACATTACAATATAGGTTTTAAAGGAAATACAGGTTATAGGGCACGCGATCGATTCCAGCAGGGAAGGCCACAACATCGATCCCCGCCACAGCAACAGTCATACAATAATCCGCATTTCCTCAGCAGGGACGTACATTCTTCCCATCAAACCAACAGCAAAATTATGCACAGCATAATGCCTATAATAACGAATACTTTCGGTATCCTTCTTCAGGTAGACGATCCGCAGCACAATATTACAACAAGGACGGCAGGTCAAAACGAAATTTTAATGGCAGGCGACCAAAATATAACAACTATAGCCGAAATGCGTCACGTGGATACCAATCGTATATACCTTCTTGTAATTATAATTATAGCGACGGCACTATATTGCAACATGACAATTTAAACGAAATGTTCCAATAAATTATACGGAGAAACCTATTGTTAAATGGCACAGGCCATATATAAAACACCTCCGTACAAAACATTTTATGTATAAATTTATACCGAAAATTTCAATTGAGTATTCAGGTGTTACGCATGATGCTAAAGTAAATTCAGCGTCTGAATTAAATTAAATAATGTGCAAATTATTATTTAAAAATAAGAAGCTGATTCATTATGGTAACTTATGTTTCAGGTGTCACTCAAAATACTTTTAACATTGAAGGTATATATTATTCTTCCTATAAGTATAACTCATAAAACATTTAAAGATAAATCTTGGCTAATTTCAGACTTCAGTCCTAAGATTTTATTAGGAAGTCAATTTTTACAAGATCCCAATGCATACATAAGCTATCGAAATCGTACTCTTACGATGCAAAATTTGGTAAACTTTCACGGCAAAATTATAAGCAAAATACTGTGCAAAATTTTAAATTATCTATAATAGCTGCAGAATCACTTGCAAGTGGCCTTCAGCCTTATTTTGCAAATAAACTACGAATATCTTTGCGCTCATGGTCAGAAAAAAATGTTAGATTTGTTTCAGGCTATTAGGAACAAATAAATTATTTTTGAACAAAATTTTGAAGTAGCAGACAAATTTAAAATTCTTGTGCTTGGAGCAGTACCCTGCCCAGATTATATTTTTAAAATTATCCATCAAAATCTAAACAAAATTATAATACCACGCCATACAATCTTAGCTAAATCTGAATATGTTGGAGAAATTTCCGTGACAGAATGCAAATCCACTATGGAAGAAGAAAAACAAATGGCACTAGAGAAACGTAGTAATTCAGGAAAGCACACAAGTTTATTTTCCAGAAAAGTTTTTGATGTTGGGACGGATGTTCCATAAAATACTAGAAAACAAATTCTGGCTCTTTTATATGCATATGCAGATTGCTTCGTGCTTGATGCTGAATTCCCTGGAAATGTAAAGGATTTTTCCTACAAAATATTAACTAAATCGGCCGTACCGTTCTTCTCAAAGCATTACCCCGTGCCAGCTCAATTCGTGACCGGGTCGATGAACATTTGAACTTATTATTGAAACAGAAAATAGTTGAAAATAGTAATTCTGTTTTCAACAATCCCTGTATATTTCTACCTAAATCTGATTGATCACTACGCGTCCTAGTCGAATTCAGAAATTTAAACAAGAACTTAGTGCATCTTCAGACGAGTCTTAAAGGTCGTCTCGCATATCGTCTCGCGGGCCGTATTTTGCACTCAAAGCTTGATATGCGTGGTGCGTTCCATCAGTTAACCTTTCAGCCTGGTTGTAGTGACATAACAGCCTTTACAATTCAAGCAAAACCAAAGTATCATTTGTTAAAATTGCCCTTGGGAATGTCGCAAACTCCCTCTATATACCATTGGAACGCCTACGCTACTCTTTCCATTTTTTCACGAAGAAATTTAGCATCTTACTTGGATGACGTTATCTTCAGTACTAATGATCCATACGAAATTATTTCTTTACTTAAAACAGTATTTCAGAGAGTAACAGCTCGAGTCTAAAGTTCTTCATACCAAAAACGGAACTTATGAAAAAACGTATTTTTTGCTGTGTTTTCATCTTTGCAAGGATGGACATTTTCTTTCGTCTCGTATTACAGATGTGGTCATGAATTTTGAACCCCCCAAACCATTGAAAAATTACGCTCCTTTCCCTCTCTCTTCATACTGTAGGCGCTACATGCCAAACTTCGCTGTTTATATGAGCTTTTAAAGAAATCAGCTACATTTCATTGCCAACAACGTCACGAACTAGCATTTGAAACTCTGAAGAAAGCCCAAATTCTTACACTGTCTTTTATCAGACTCGTCCACCCAAAGGTATGGGTCTGTATTGGAACAGCGTAATGCAACAGACGACCCTAAAATAGACTCGAATTGGCGACCAGTTGCATTTTTAGCCACCGAATTACTGAAAATGACAGATCAGAAGTGATATATTTTTTTTTAGAATTTTCTGCAATGGCAGAATCAATAAAGCACTTCAATTACTTACTTCTAGGTCATAAGTTCCAAGTTTTGACTGACAGCCGCATTCTGTCTTTTTATGAGCGTACTGTGGAGCGTTCTGCGATGGTAGAACAGATATAATCTACCACAGTTTGATTATGATTTAAAGTTAATTCCCAGTAAAGCTAACAGCGCAGATCCATTAACACGTTACACAAATATGGCTAGAAATCACTGTAACTATATTCACACCAGTGATCGCCTCACATCTGAACGTGATCATAAATTTCAACAAAACAGCAAACACCCACACCAGTAAACTTATCCACACCATCAAAATATAAGCCTACATGCGTGGAGCACATAACACCGTCTACAACACAGTTTTGTACTTCTAACACATGCACAATTCGCACTATTCATGCACATCAGGATTTTCAGCATAAACATGCACCAGTCTTTTCGGAACACCCTGTAGATAGTATTAATAATAAACATGATCAACTATACCACGCAGATTATTCTGATAGGACCAGAGATGCACAAGAAAAGGAATCCGACATACATTTGTCATGTGCAGTCACGACAGTTTTTGACTCAGTCCTACCCATCATTAATATGCATAATCGGACAGAATTGCAGAAAAACGATCCTTATTGTTGTGAAATTACAAATCCATCAACAAAATTAGTGCCGGACGGGTGGTCTAGCGGTCTGCGGCGGTAGGCCATCGGCTCGAAAGTTCCGGGTTCGAGTCCCGGCAGGGGCATGGGTGTGGATTTTAACTGGCCGTAAATGGGCGAATGTTGACGGGCCGAAGTCCAAAGTTACTAGACTGGCCCATATAATAGTAAAGATTTTTAATCAACAAAATTAGAAAGATTGGCTAAATCTTTCGTAATTAAATATTCAAAGCTATATCGTGTACATATGTTACCGAATATTACAAAATACCTTATTTGAATTCTAAAAGAACTACAATATAAGGTCTTTCATACTTGCATGAATCCGCCCATCAAGGATTCAACCGCACCTTCAATATGTTTTTAGATAGAATATGTACACCATATCTTAGGAAATTTGTAAAAACTTCACAACGAAGTTGCCTAGGTTGTCAGATAGCTAAGAATCAAAATAGAAATCTTGGTCCTTACCCAAACTTTCCCAAAATCACAGCCGTTCTATAGTATCTACATAGATGAATGTGGAAAACTGAATGAGACTGCTTCGAAAAATCAATTCATTCTTGTAGCTATTGTACCCGCATAATGATTACCAAAGCTGTTCGTGATTTGAATGCCGAAACTTTCATTCGATTTATGGAACAGAGTATATTTCCAGTTGTGATATTTCTGTAAATTTCTGCGAGCCCAACCAACACAGGAAGAAAGGTTTGGCTGAGAGTTTTATTCAAAACCGCAAAAAGTCCTTCGTATAGTTTCCAAACATTCGCCGAAACGATGGGAAGAATACATCCCCACATGTACATCTTTTCTCAACATCTACCCCCATTCGATTAATGGTACGCAATCATTTCAAATGTCACATGGATTAGAACATATGCTCCCTTTTCAAGCATTATAGGAGGCTTCATACACGAAAACAACGCGTGAACAGCTTTTGAAACTACTTCAAAAGTTAAGAGACACAGCGTACAAAAAATTGGAGAAAAACTTTCAGGCACATAAAGCTAGAATTTTACGAAGGTACAATCGTATAATTTTTTTTCCGGATGGGTGTGTTAATCCTGAATTTATCCCATTCCGCGGCCAAGAGTCGAATATTTACCGAAGATTTTGATATTCCCGGACGTATTGGTTCTCAAAAAATGGCAACATTACATAGTTGAATACTAAAGTAAGAAAGGCGAACCATGTCAACGAGCTTTCAATGTTACCCGACTCAAAGTATATCATAAAGCAAAACAAGGATAAGTTACTAGTATGAATATAATTCTCCATTATGCATGTTTTACAATGAAGTTTGCCCGAAATATTTGAATTTACGCTTGAGGGTGTATTGACAGCGCATTAATTATTGATGTATGCGGACGCGTATATCGTTTAGCCTGCTCGTGTAACATTCACCTTATCTTGGATATAGCGATACAACATTGCTCTTAAATAGTACGTGAACTTCAGGTAAGAGCTACATGTTGCAAAAGTTCACACGACCAAGTTTCATTTCAGCTCACAGCGACTTAGTATTTGTATTACCTATGCTATGTTTTATTAGAAAAAAATTCATTTAAATGCATATGTCGCCAAACGAATATGAGTACCCTTCAAATTAAAGTAGACCGGATGCAGCGATTTCCGAAAAGCAATGTAGTGATTTAATATCTTTTCACTTATACAACCCGCAACACATGTCTTAGAGTGTTAATCAATAAGTCGAATCATAGTTTGACGAGTATAAAATGTACCAAATAATGTGATTTATATTAGACAAAAAAGAAGACGAAAAATATCAAACTTTCTGGCAGTATTAAGGAAATTTTTAATAACAACCTCGAGGTAATGGAAAATATAATTTCAGGATCTAACTTTCGTATCATTTTACATGTAAGATTTAATTATTTATTAATGTGAGATTAATTAATTTTCGATATATACGGTTATTTGAATTTACATACTTCAGCTTTTCAAGTTCTTAGATCCATATAACGGCAAATGGAGATAATATATTTACATCAAGTTAAGATCATATTTATCTTCATATAATAATATGGAATATCAAAGACCTCGACTCTAACATGAGCAAAACCCTTGCTATTATCCGAGTTCAGTTTTCTAGAATATAGGCAATTAGTATCCCATAGAAGTAATTCAGTTCACCTACCTATACATATTCGAACTCGACGTCACCCGGATAAAACTGAAAGTGTATGAGAAATTCCTTCTCTCGTAACATTTTCCTGGACCGCCACCCATAGAAAAAGCACAAACCCAAACAAATTGGTGTTTACCAACCGCTTCACTACCGTTCGAAGAATTCACGCAGTTCTTCAAATTGTCTATAATTCACTGTCAAGAAAAATTCGGTTTCAGAAAAATTATAGAAATTGTTTGCCTCTCAACTTATGGGAAAAGCAGGAACAGTTGCACGATTGTCTCTGTGAGTGTAATAGCTTTACGTAATGAATAACAAGTGTAAGTCCCAAGAGAAGTATTGAAGGTACGTGATTAAGAAACGATTAAGAGAGGCAACAAGCCTTCTGTGGTATGTGTGTAAGTTACAAATCTTGACCAGATAAGAGTGATACAATTTCCAAATAACTTCATTTCTTCTGATACAAAACATTTCCTTCTTTCTTTACCTGATTAACAACATTCACTGGACACGATGGGAACAGAGTGTGATATCCCGAAAATAGAAAGAAATAATAATGCATCCTTTATTGCATCTTTACGCAGTCTTCACTCTTCGTTCAATCAGGTTATATCTCCAGTCAAAGACTGTGGTTTGACGCCAGATTAGCTAAGAGATTTTAATCTGTGAATTCATTCTGTACTTTTAACGTTCAGAAAGACTTCGTATTCTTCAATTGAACAATGACTGAAGTTGAACATTACAAGTATACACAGTTAACACACAGTGACCATGAACGTTAAAATACCAGCAGTGAACATCAAGTTTGTTTACTTCTCTTGAACTTGAACAGTTAGGATTTGTATAGAATGTGCTCAAATATCAACACCGCTTCATTATAGCCCTCAAGTACATTCAGATAAGTTGAGATCGTTTTGTATTATGTTTAATTTCGATGTGATCTCTGCTTTAATATTGTTTGGATAGGAAGTGAATATTGTAGAGATATTATGTTTGTGTGTGTGTAAATTAAGGTACTAATTAAAGTTATGGATTCTTCCGTTATATTCCGGTATGTACAATTAATATAATGTACACATTCCTCCGTTATATTCCGGTATGTACAATACAATCAAATATAATGTACTCCAATATATTCCCTCTCGTTTCCTTTCAAAACAAATAAGATTAGAGCTCATTTATAGCTGTAAACACGCTCGTAATGCCCTTTTGTTCAATAACCAATGCCAAGCAAAATTAATATGGGTGTAAGTTTTACTCTTACACTAGCTCATGTGGTTATCATAACAAGACTCTCCGGGGGACTCCGCTCCCATGGTACAGATCTACCCCCATAACCAAGGAGGGCTGCCGCCCCATAGGTTTTTTTGCCTCATTTATTGTAACCTACTCTTGATCTTACACTTTCATACCAAATTTCTACTGTCTAGCTTGAGTGGCGTGGAAAATGCGTTTTTGGGCTGTCATTTTGGATTAAAGACGGCGAGTTTTTTTTAACGTTTTCTTATATTGTCGTGAGCTACTAGTGATGGTACACCTTCGTACAATTTCATTTCTGTAGCTCTAACGGCGTGGAAAATGGTTTTGGGCTGCCATTTTGAATCCTAGATGGCAATTTTTTCAAAGTGAAATATTTTCCTAAACTACTACTGATAATACACCTTTATACCAAATTCCGTATCTCTAGCTAAAACGGTGTGGAATATGGATTTTAAGATCCGCCATTTCGGATCCATGATGGGGCCTTTGGGGACCATTTTATAATATTTTCGTAACCTACTAGTAACCTTCGTACCATATTTGCTGTTTCTAGCTTCAGCAGTTTAGGATATATACTCTACATAGAGATGGATAATACTAAGTGATTAAAGGTCCTGCTACGTTTTGAACCAAACTGATAAGTTTCCCCACCGTTTGAGACCATGACAAATCCAACGGTGTATGGCTCACCTCTGTCGGACTTCTAGTTACCGAGATCTAGGAGAAGCACAAATTGAGAATACTAAGCTATTCAAAAGTACCTGCCACATTTAGAGTCAAACTGATGATTTTCCCCACCGTTTTAGACCATTACGAATCCAATGGTGTATGGTTGATCTCTGTGTGACTTGTAGTTACTGGGAATGAGGCGGGGGCAAACTTCCATGTCAAAATACATGGGGAAAAATTGAGAAAATTAAATAAATGAAAAGGACCTGTCAATTTTAGAGTCAAAATCATAAGTTTTCCTACCGTTTTAGATCATGACGAATCCAACGGTGTATGGCTCAACTCTGTCGGACTTGTAGTTACTTAGATCCAGGGGGAACGGACGGACAGACACAACAAACACTATATCTTCCGTTATTCACTGATGTTCATACGGGTGCGCATTTTTTAAACTTCTTGCATCAAATCACGAGGTTAGTACAGTGGAAGGATCTCAGATTTCTGAGTATTGAAAGTGGGCAACAGACTTTCAAACCCTGTTCTTACAAAAGATCTTTTTACAAGGCAAAATTGAGCAATCGAATAGGCACTTCTGTTCGTAAACCTTGAATACCAATAATTGTGGAAAAACGGAACCAAATACTCTTCGGTAGGAAAGTCCTTGTAGAAAAGGAAGAAAAAGACAATTAAGGAATATTGGTTGGAAGATGCAAAATAAAGTATTTGTTAGTTAAGAGAACAATTACCAGCAAGTTATTGACATGAAGCGTTGAATTATCTTGTCCTTGTCCTTGTAACATCTGTTCCGTAGGTTTCTGGCAGTGTAATTTGTGGTGCAGTGGACCCTTCTTGACTTTCGATTCGGGGGTTCGGGTTCGATTCCCACCCAGTGGGGTACTTTTTCGACTAAAATGATTGCTTCAACTATTTACAGAACTCAATCAGAGATTCTTCTCGGGTTGGAGAGAGAAGCATCACTAGCTGGAATCAGGAAGTAAACAGTGTGTTAGCGTTTGTTCTTTAGTACAATAATAAATCAATCTAGTTTCAGCGTTTTCGTTGATCTTTCTATATCGTTATCTTTCTTTTCATGACTTCGTCTTTCTCTCTTACTAATTCTCTTTCCCATACAGACTCTGTCCTTATCTGAGTGTATGTGTGCGTTTATTCTATCTCTGCGGATTATTATAAACATTAATTTATCCGTGTCGTGACGAAAATGGCCCGGTACTAACTCAGTCAGGATAGACGGCCGTCCTAGAACCTTCCGATTGCTTAACCAACACTGTATCGACTAAGCTACGGCCAGTTGATCCATCTCGGTCATATTGACCTGGCATTAAGAATCAGTATTTCGATAACAGAGCGACAGGTTTACATATTATCTTCGTTGGTTTGTATCTTATTTATAGCTTTTAGGCATCTATGGATCACCGCTGGTTAAGGTTGTGCGAAGAGAGGTCCTAAATTGAAGGTACCGTCCCGGTACATGTACATGCCTAATGCGGCTGAAGAAAACGCTGGGAAAAACCTAAGTCAGGACAGCCAGCCGCTGGTATCGAACCGAGGACCTCCCGAATGCGAAACCAACACTCTACCAAGTAAGGTACGGCCGCTCCGAACAAAACATACTCGTATTATTGTCACTTTCACGCACACACACAACAATTTCTCTGGATGGAACTAGATATTCTCCATATGATGCTCAAAGATCCATTAATTTTTCTGTGTCTCTGTTGCATATATATATATATATATATCCC
>JAGDQP010057792.1:0-12674 GCA_022664845.1 Lepisma saccharinum
TTACATGAAACCCGTAGTGGGTTTATACATACCTTTGCAATATAAGTGAGCGTGATTGTCTCATAAAAATGATCAATAACTTTTGAAATATTAAAAAGAGTGAAAAAAGAGTTTAAAAATGATAATAATGTAAATCGGAAATAGAAAAAAAAGGAAACGAGTTGAATTTGAAAGAAAGTAACAGTTAGTCACTTCAAAATAAAGAGTGTTTTGCTGCTGCCATCTGCTGAGCACAAAAATAAACTTTTCCTAAATGAATGCTTTCTGCAGTGAGACACTATCATTTTTACTCACTTCAAGAGATCACTCAAGAAAATCATTTTAACATGATGATTAATTAATTCAAGATTGAAACAATTAATAAATATAACGCACAGGATGCTGCCACAACCTCGACCTCGCGAGGTTCAATACCTCTGGTTCCACGTACAGAGACGTGCCGTAGTGTAATTATTATTACTAGACCGAAAACTTGGAGGTCAGGGTGCGGATTCTGGTCACAGTAATGGTTATTTTTTTCTTTGTATTTTTCTACAATTATTTTTTCCTTGGTATTACAAAATATCCACGACGTATCTGCCTCAAATTAATTACTACATTAATATCAATATACATAAGAAAGAAAACTAGAAAATATGAAAAAGATTGATCACTCGAGTTGGTTACAGTTGGCTAGGACTTCCAGCGACCACAAAACGCCCGAACGCTTTCAAAAGTTATTGATGACCAATTACGTCATGAAGAAAGTACTAAAGTTATTGCGTGAAGAACAATTCTTGATCTACTTAAGCCGGCCGAGGTAGTCGTGTGGTCTGAGGCGTTAAACCGGAGTCCCCAAGGTCGCGGGTTCAAATCCCGCCTGGAGCACGGATACAATTTTCAGTCTGGTAATAATCAGGAAATACTTTTATGTAGATATTCCTACTATCAAAACGCTCTTCTAGGCCATGTGCGTATACGGACGTAAGTTCGCGCCACGTTTGAAAAAGAAAACAGGTGCTTTAAATACACATCATATATTTCATCATGTAGTACCAAATAACATGTGTTGGCCGCTTTCTTGACCGTCTTGAAACGACGCCACATGGTCTGTTCAACCTTAAAGGCAACCACGCTTTGTAGGTCAATATCACCAAGTGAAGAAATAGTCATTTGGTCAAAACCAGAATTATGGTAACAGTTACCAATTGTTATCGGGTCAACGCCTAATATACAGGCAGTGGAGATCGTTACGGAGGTTACAAGGGAGTAATTAGTAAATAATAAAAAAAATGTACTAATTTTAAATTATTAGAAGCGAAAAAAACTGTCAGAACATTACTAAAGATCATGACAAAGTTGTGTTAATCACTCGAAAATTATGCCATGAGTTTTTCGAAACTTTTGCCACAGTTAATCATTCGAAAAATTGTCCACCGTTAATCATTCGAAATATTACCAGTGTTAATTCTTCGTATATGCTAGTTCGAAATTTTCGCCAGCGTAAATAATTTGAAAGTATTAAATATACCAATGTCTACTAGTGGGCAGTGCTTGCAGTGCCAAATTACAGGAGAAAGAGGCTTTGAGAAAAGGGATTTGATCACTTTATTCTCTTGCTTCTACTTGACAACACATGGAAGTGTCTTCCACGATGAATTTAACTTCATGCAGAAAGTATTTTTTTTAAATAATTTCCGAATTAAAAATGAAATTAAAATGTAGTACCCAGTTGGCAACACTGCAGTCTCGGCTTTTCTGGGCATCTTCAATAATTGATGAAATTTCTCTGTCTCTTTCTCTCCTGGTTGCTTGCTTGCTCACTACACTGTCGTTTGCTGGAAAATTGTGTTTAGTGTTGTCAGTGTGTAGTTGTCTATGTGTGTGTGTGTGAAACAGAAGAGATATGTGGGGGAGGCAAAAGAGTAGATGGTTCTAATACTCCTGCAAACACATGTCATGGGTCAAATGTGTTCTCCTCCGTTTTTACCCCATTCTACACTTTCTCGACAAAGCTCCAGAAGCTGCTCTCCGGGGATCTTGTGTACTGGTTGACGACATTATGAATTTTACAAGAGAAAATAACTGCTACTGGATTTTGAACGATACCGTTATGTGACTCACACACAAACACACAGTAACATATTATATAAAGGAAGGGGGAAGCAGCAAGAAGTGAAAGAGATACAGAAACACGTGTATGAGAAATTTGTCGAAAGTACTGGTAGATTTGGGAAAAAATATTTTCAAAAAAGTCATGGAAGTGTTGAGAAAATCAGACCACAAAATAATTTAGTTCCTAAAATTCCTTTTATGTACTTTCTTTTTGTCTTAAATCTCTTCTTCATGTTAAATGAAGGGGAAAAGTGTGCAAGGGGGCGAGTAAAGGACATGACTTTCATACCTCGTGCTTGAGTAACCTTTCACCGAAAGAAGTTTCTTTCTTTCTTTCTTTCTTATTCACTTGCTTTCCAAGTTTCCTGGCAAGGACGATGCAGGGTGGTTTAAAATATAAACCAAGTAAGCTCAAAAGTTATCTGGACAAGAAGGGTTAGCAACGGATGGGAGGAAAAATCAAGCCAAAAATTAGGGAGAAAGTAAAGGAGATTTTCGAGATGGAAACAAAGCAGGTGAAGGTGAGAACAACTTAGGAAGAATTAGATTCAGAAAACTTTTTACCTCTTTTACACTCTAGAAGCAAAAAATGTCTTATTTAAAAATGAGGAAAGATGCTCTTATTATTAACACACAGTATTCTCTTAACATTCCCCCAAGATGACACATTTTTTTGTATTATTTTGTGTCATCGTGCTTATATCATCATTGAGATATCTTTGTCTCACTAAGAAAGAGGATATGGGAAAGAAGTTGGGGTCAGACTCGTAGTTTCAACAATGGTGGTGCCAAACCCGCTGTGACAATCTCGTCATAGTGACTTATCACGACAATCTCGTCATAGTGATTCATCATATCAATCTGGTCATAGTGATTTATCATATCATTCTTCCCATAGTGATTTGTACCAATCTCGCCATAATGATTTATCATATAAATAACGCCGTAGTTACTTATGTCAATCCCGCCATAGTTATTTATCATGTCAATCTCGTCATAGTGATTTATCATGTCAGTCTCGCCATAGTGATTTATCATGTCAATCTCGCCACAGTGGTTTATCATGTCAATCTCGCCATATTGATTTATCATGTCAATCTCGCCATAGTGATATATCATGTCAATATATAGTGACTTATCATGTCAGGTTTCATTTAACAGATTTGTTGTTCCTCTAGTGTCCATCTCGCCACGTGTACGTGTGACAGTGACAAGAAATAGGACAATTTTAAACATTTTTTTTTTTTAATATTGCATCTGCGCTTTATCTTTGATTAAGAATGAATATGATTTGTTGGTTAGTATTTGGATGTGATACGCGATTGGAAGCAACGTTACAGGAAAGGAAACTTTTAATGAGTGTGAAGTGAATTAACCCATTAAAAAATACCATTATTGCGTATGTGTTTCTTGTTCATTCAAATTTACCAGAAAGGTTTCTTGAAAAGAGTTCCTTCAGCTTCATTTTTAAAGATTAAAAAGCGTGGACGGATTGTGACCGTATTTTCATTCTGAGGAATCTAAAGCCAAAATTGGGAGGATGTAAGTAGAATTATGGAAGGTTTCTATCGATTTTTAAAAGTTTTAAAGTTGAAGGGGTGTGCTCGAGAATATGGTGGGGTGACACTATAAGACTCAGCAACCGGGTTGACATGATAAGACTCTGTGACGGGACTGACACGACGGAAACAGTACGGACTCGTCTGAAGCTACAATATCGGCAAAAACCAAGGAAAAATACTGGAAAGCTGTCAGCATATGATTCGAACCCGGGACCTTCTGAATGCGAAAACCGACGTTTTACAAATTAAGCTTCGGGCATTCCGTTCGGTGCCATTATCCTTCGTGCTCTGCGATATGTTCACTAAGACAGGTGTTAGCCCCTCCTTTCGTCCTCGAATTGCCTTTTCAACAGTCCCATTAGTGTAACAAGTTTTCTGTTTTCTCCGTCTGTCCATCTGTAGAAATATTATCTTAGATGACATCAGCCAGGCACATGGGCGAATTTAGGAGAGAGACCCTGGGATGGCAATTACTTTAAAAGCTATCCTTTAAAATGAAGAATTTATTGTCATTCTGAAATGACTGGGGGGAAATGCTCCCCATGCCTCCCAGCCCATGGTCAGACATAAACAATTCAAGAAACTACTCGAGGAGATGAATAGGAAATTCCGTAGAAGTGTCAGTTTTGTAATACTAATTCTGGTTTTTAGAGTTCGTCATTGTAAGACTTAGTCACTAGTCCTACTGCATGTACGGTATATGTGCACGACAATAGGCTGTTAGCCGATAATAATGTCAAGTTAAAAAGGTTTTCGAATTTATTCGAGAAGGCAAGTTTAACACTTCATCCCAAAATCTCAAGGTCAACCGAAAGTGTCAGCTTTGGTAATCCTCAAAAGACTTCCCAAGTTACTAGTAGACCTCGGACCTTGTTACTTTCGTTTTATCGTACGTACTGTTCCCTTCCAAGTTCCTACCTCATGCTTCCACCGAACTTTTTCATCCACTGTCACTCTTCTCTGCAATTATCTCTACAAAGGTCTTCTCCAAAATAAATTTTCAGTGTACGCAATGGTACCGTGACTTTTGACATCAGAAGATATTAGCTAACGCTCTAATTTTGAGAGTTTGGATTCGGATCCTTGCGGTGAAAGGCAAGATAATATGACATTATTGGGGAGGGGGGAGGATGGTAACGATGTTTTCATTTTCCTTCCTCTCTGATCTCCCCCGAATGATATGTGTTGTAGACAGCCAGTTAAGGAAACTAAATATGGCAACAATGTATATGACATTTCTATAGAAACGCTATCTCTTCCCTGGTGGACCCCGACTAAAGAATGTACAGATGTATTCTTTTGAAATTAGGAGTTTAATTGAGCTGAGACGTTAGCAATTAGCAGTGATTCTGCCAGACCCCTGCTCCAAATTCTCGAGCAGACATCCCCAATTTTTTACGGTTAAAGAATTTAAAGAAACCCCTGCCAAACTCTACACACATCCGCCAATTGTATCCTTACACACCCTTTCACTGAAAATCCTGGAATAATTCCTAGGAATGCCAATATCCACAGTAGTGATGGTAGCTCAATTGTACGTAGTTGTTCGCGGCAACAAATCGAATGATCTAGCTTCGCTTTCCTGGTCACTAGCGACTAATCCTTTCATCTTTCATGTTACCATACATGAAGTCTTTGTTTAAAAGTACCTAACAATATCATAATTTGTTTCCTTTCATTTCTTCTTTATCATCTTCACTACTGTTCTTCTCTCCACTACCTCCTAATTACGGAACTTCCGTAACGAGATAATTTTTCTAACATTATTTTCCAGCTCGATATGCCGAAGGTTTATCGTTCTACACTCATGACTACTCCGCAGGATCCATGTCTGCACTCAATTAATGATGCTCCATGTAAATATTTAACCTTTGTATAAGTTTAGTAAAAGGAAGAAAAACATTTTATATAGGCTAATTGTCATAACTTAATATCCGCTAGATGACTATGCATTTTAATATAATATGTCTATTGATTTTTTCAGTACATTTGTACTTAATATATTGTAATTTTATGAATGGCGAATTCCGGAAGATATTCTGTATTCTCAGTGAGTTGATTTGAACATAAGAAGACGTTTAGAATATATTATTTAACATAAAAGCGTATTCTCTGTGAATGGTAATTGATGACCTGGAATCAAAACTCCTATGAAAAGTTATATGAGGAAAAGGAAACAAATCTCATCGTCCGAATGTACTTCAATAAATCACTATTAAGGCTCAATCCAAGTGAGTTTTCCCGCCTTTTTCGTTTTACGTCAATTATTCAAATTACAGTTCAGAAAAACAAAAATTGACTTTCACGAACCAAAGTTCATTTCGTCCTTCAACAATTAGTTTTAATTAAATGCTAGAAGTAACCTTTGTTTACTGTTAATATTTTATTAAAATTAATTGTACTCATTATTGAAGAAGGAAACGAACTTTGATTTGTGAAAGTTAATTTCTGTTTTCCTGTACTGAAATATGAACAATTAACGTAAAATGAAAAAGGCGGGAAAACGCACTTGGATTGAGCCTTAATGTCTATATTTAATACACGGGTAATCAAAACTTGTTGTAGAACAAAAACTACAAATAAGAGAGAGGTTCGATACATCAGAACTTCGATTATGCGTCGTAATCAAAGGAAACGGGAGAACGGTTGATCTAAAAGCCCGGATAAACCGTACAATATTCTATACGTATAAGCCTACATAACTTACACAATCCTGAAACACGTGTTTTAGGACCTTTTAAAGAAGTGATTTATTTATTTCTGTCCTTTCTGGAAATGAAGTGTGTCTGTCACCTTCTTGTTCCAAGAATTGGATCAACGTTTCTTGCTATTCAAGTGCAATCGACAATCAGTTAATCGAGAAACAGATAATTGAGGTACTTCTGTAATGTTACTATTTTTTTGTTATACAGTAGAGTCTCTGTAGTCCGACACTTTCCCAGTCTGACACCACGTCCAGTAGTCCGACGGTCATGTGAACTTTTCAGAGCACAACACAGTTTTTTCAAAAAATGTTTTCATTGAAATTCCAATAATCCAACAAGGCCCGGTCCCATATATGACGCACTACAAAGACTATACTGTATATACCGAGAGTGTCTAAATAAAAGACTCATTGGGTTAAACTGGTGAGTCCACAATCTTTAGTCTTGTATGCTTGAACTACTGTTTAGTATAGATGCGAGCATCATAGAGCAGAATTCTAGACTCTTACCGTATACATAACTTCTAGCTAACTAATATACAAAGAGCGTGCGAAATTTTCACGGTGTTCTGAAATTTTACTAAACCTTCGATAATTAATTTTTAAACAGATTTCAAGGGATACTCAATTTTAAACATTTTTTAGGTTTGATGGACACCTACAAAAATTCTCAATGCATTTCTGAATCGTATTCGAGTACTTAGTTCTATCATTTTTGCTTGGAAGGATCCATTATTGCTAAGTTAAATAGTTATTTCTTATAATTTTTGCATTTCAACAAAAATTGTGTTGTATGCATAAAACGTTTTAGTTGAAAGTTTGTAATTGACGCATCTAAATAAGAAGCACCATTTGTATCCACGATCCTTGATGCACCGTTACAGGAAGAAATCCAAGGAATACCAGCTGATGAGCGCAGGGGGCAGACGATTGGTCCACCATGGCCGATCCATCTTCCAAAACACGTACCTCAAGGTGTTGCATGGGAAATCAGTGAAAGAAACATAAAATGAAAAACATATATGGCATAATACTTTCAGACATGAATTTGCAACAGATTATTACATGATGTCCGATTCATAAGTGTTTGCAATGGCACCAGCACTTTTGGAACACCCAATAAATGATCAAATCCATATACAACAGTCAATCACATCTGCTTTCTTATGTACTTTCATCCTAATTGTTCCTTTTTCTTGTTCCTTGCTGTAGTCTTCTTATTACCTTTCTAGAAGAAGGAACAGAAGCAGTTGTGGAAACTTGGATTTAAGGGAAACAAGGAAGTGATGGGATACATTCCAATAAAGCAACTTGAATATCTAATTAACCCTTATTTCAAATTAGTTTGAAATTAATGTTTTTTGATATTCTAGAAAATTATCTTACATATCTTCTAGTTATAATAATAGCATATCACTTATAGTAATCACTTGTACCTCTTCTACTAGCTCTTCAGTATAGTTCCTTAACATTTTATTACATTGACGTTTCCATTATGCTAAGAACACAACTTACAACTAATCATGAACTTTGTAGGTTACATTAGATTACTTGGTAACTTCATTCAATTGTTTTGCTTTCTTCATCGTACAACTTTGGTTTGTTCTTTCCGAAAATAGTTCCACAACTGGAGAAAGAAAATAGCAATCCAGTTCCCTTCCTCCATCCTTTTGCATTTTTTACATCCCTTTTGAGATATTGCCTCGATATTCTGGATTGGAGGGAATAGTCTGTACATATTTGTTTTATTACTTGATTTCCCCTTTGTTACCATGGTTACCGTTTCTATCATTTTAAAGCTGGAAGACAAAAGCGCACCCCCCACACTAATATACTGTAGCTCTTCTTCAATTACGGAATTTGTGGTCGGAGGTATGCCGTCCTGGTTTCTCTAGCAACAGCGTGACGGCCTACGTCTTTTGTTTCGGCACTAGTTTCATCAAGTTTTTCTCTTATCTGTGTTTATCAACGACGCATCTGGTGTTAATGTCATAACACACTTTCACCTTTGATAAGTGTTCTCTGGTCTGTTTCTTACAATAACGTCGATCTCATCGACAATAATCTGGTTGCCTCTTTTCTATCTTCAATTGTTGCAATGTATACTGTCATTTATCACACTCTAAAGCTTGAGACCAATTTCATCTCTGCTCTGTTAGACTTGCAGAGTTTTCTAAAGTGCGATTCCCAACAAGTTTTGAAATCATGACCAGTCATAGATCTTGGAAAATGGAAGTAAAGACGTTGGAACACTTGTATAAAACCAATGTGACTATAAGCAATGTATTGGTTACACCTGGGATCCAAGGTTCCGGAATTCTGAACCTTCCAGGATATTAACTGTAAAATAAAGTGTGCTAGAAAAATACCATAGTACTAAGGCAGCCAGAACCTACGATTTAACTGTGGTTACTACTAATTAAGGGTATTACCCTGTTGGTCCTTGCCTTGAATGAAGGGTTCCCAGGTTTGGTCCTCCGGTGTGGACACAAGTGGGTTTAAGCCCACTTTAAACTGTATAGATTCCGTCCTTAGGTTGTAATTTGAATCTGAATGATGGCAAAGGCAAACCATAATCGGTTCATCTTACCTAGGACTTTCAGGTCATATACCAATACCTGCTTGTTGGATGAACACACTTGGTTATCATCATCGTCGTTATCATCACTATTTAAGGACTCGCAACCTTTTCATTTCGAAAAACGCATAAACTTTGGTAAATTTTGTTATTATATGAGTGCAATAGTTTTAAAATTCACAAATAACCATGTCCTAGGCGAGTTTTAAAAACACAGACAACAATGTGTGCAGGGAATTTGGAAATGAATCACTTTCGAAACCAAAGTCCTGGCATGAGACATACATTTTGTTGTAAAATTTCAAGAACAAGCTGAGAACAAAATTGTCACAGCGCTTACTAGGATTCGAACACAGGTCTTTGGTTTGGTAGGTGGTTACATTAGTGACACATCAACTTTTGTACACGTTGCACTCATGTATCAGCTCAAATTTTCTGGTATTGAAAGCCAGGGAATTCCACCACTTTGCTAAGGTTTTTAATCTAGTAGTCTTTTTTTCTGTAAACTGTGCAATATTGGTAATAAAATAAGATGTTAGCGTTACTTACATAATCAGCAGTGATACTAGACGGATGCCGGAATACTACTCCCAATAGACATTCTAGTCATGTACTTCTAAATTTCTTTCAGAAATGTTTCTCCTGGGATGTTCTTGAAATTCTAGAAAGAAGGTGATAATAGCAGACATCTACACTACCTTTCACCTACAGAAAGTATGTAATTACTTGTCCTTAAGAAGAACTTTTTAGTTTGTATTTTCGTACTTCAGGAGTGATACCTTCCCTACCTGTCGAAAGGGTTTCTTTCGCCAGAAATTGTGCTATTCCGAAAGACGTCATTATTCACATTTGAGATGTATACTCAAACTAATAGAAAATGTATGCTGAACAAATTTTCGAAGTCCCCTGACCCGAACATACGTGACCCGGTCTGAAACTTGCCCTGATTGATGCGGTCTGGGAAACATAATTAACTGGGAATTTAAGCGTCTTATTTTTAGTGCTCTGGGGGTCTGGTCACCCCGAAAAGAAACACTGATCAAACGTAAGGAAATAATTAAATCTTTGTTTTGTCCTCCGGGTAACCGGGCCAGCTACGTACTACAGTCTTCTAGTTTCCTACGATTTTTTTATAGACCCCAAAAGCAGTGTAGGTCAGAAACTTAAGCTAAACAAAAATGAATGAAGTCAAGTTCACATCATGCTTGGTAGAAAGATATGTCACTATTCTTTCGTAAATATAATAAACCAATGGTTTAGTATGGATTGAGTGTAGCTAATTTATATATTTAGATATATCTTACAGAAAATGCAAGAGGACATGAGAAGCTAGGGTGCTTTCTTAACATTTGATTTATCCCATTGCTTTCGGCAGTCTCTTTCTTCGTGCACACATAACTCGACTAATTCTGTTCCACCAAATTTGTAAAGCATGACAAAGTGGTCCAATCTTTATACATATATGTATATTAGTCGTATACACTTCTTGAGTAGCTAGCAGTGAGTTTAACATACACATATTGTGTTGATAGCTCAAAGCATGTCAGAAGGAGGATAAGATGCTGCTTTCTTTGTATTTCATTTACATGTGATTTGTAGGTACAGCGTTAAAAGTTAATATAAAAGACCTTCTTAAGCACCACACCAGTAAGATTTTTCTTATAGGCATATGAGAGCAGAATTTTAATCAAGATGCTGGGGGCACTTTTCCGATACTTAATTATATATATGTTTTGGTAAGTTAGATATGCAAGAAGGAAGGAGAAATAGTCAAAAAAAAGAGGAACAAGTTTTGCAAATCACCTCCTGTTGTGTGTGTGTGTTCGTGCCATCTCCAGAACATATTAAGCTCTTCATAATGGTGTCACTCGATATTATGTGCACCTTCAGATAATGAAAAGTTTTTTTGAAGATCAACTCACGTCCACTATTTACTTAAAGGTCCTGTCAAGTTGTGATTATATATGCTTAGGTAATGGGATTTGCCTCTCACCCTATTTAAAAGTTTCTTTTTTTGTTACTTCAGTGTTAAGGGGCAGTGTTAAAATTTGATCGATTCATCATTTCATATGCAGGACGGATAATCATGTTACAGGAATGAATATAAATTATAACCATTTCGGATTCTGCTCCAAAGGCCTCTAATAGTTTCTTCACGACGCAATTATAGGTTCTTGGAGTTTATTTAAATACTAAAATAGCTCTAAGATGGAAATATATTATATCTATTTGGTAGATTGTTATTCCTGTACTGGAATGTTAGGTCGGGCCTCTCATGGTTTAATCCAACGATGATACGGACTATTTAAGTTATGACGTCAGACATCCGTTATTATGACGCACCGTTATGACGCCAAACCTCCGTTATCATGACACTAGCTAGACCTCCGTTATCATTATGCTAGCTAGGCTTCCGTTATCATGTCCCCAGGCCTCCGTTATAATGACGCTAGAGCTCCGTTATCGCTACGCTAGACCTCCGTTACCACGACCACCGTCAGAGATATATCTAAACAGAAAGGCAGCCAAGCATGAAGTTGCTTTTTGAATGGTGACATAGTAAGTACTAAAAAACAATGACTTAAACTTGTCATCGAAAGGGAGACGTCCGCATCGGGAAAGTAAATAATCCCGGAAGTAACTAGTACAGGAATTAAGTGGTCATATTACTATTCCTTGTTAGTAAGAGTCTCCATTGTAATGAATTTTGTTGTGTTGAACATTTTTTTAGTAAATTACGTGATGTCTAATTCTTCCATCGGTTATAATGAAAAATGTAACTCTAACGTGATAGCTCGCTAACGCTTTCTCGACACTGAATGTCCGTAAAATATGTTTAAAATATTAAAAGTGCAAAAACATATATAAAGAAATCCACAATCCATAGAGATATTACGTTCAGTGTTGACTGATGTTGAGTAGTACTCAAATACTCATTACATGTTTATTTATTTATTTACTTGTAATGTTACGTATATGTATTGCCGTGCCATTTGTTTGGAGAGGGAACACACTAGTTACCTTCGAAAGAAAGGAAGTGACGTAGGACTTGAAGAGTCTGTTACTGTAGGTTTCATACGGTATTTATTCACTTATTGCTCCCACCTTTATGTATTTCCCGCAGCCTTTAGCAAACGATTTAGAAACGTTTGATTTACTCGCATGATTTTCCCCCTTCCTACCCGTGTTCAGAAAATGAACTCGTCCGGAAGAATTGTCAGTTAATGTAATTTATCAGATTATTGTTAGCGCATACTTTTCAAGTCTGTTAATTCAGCTCTGTTCCGCTTACTACGTTTCACTGTTCACTAACAAACCGGAAGATAGGATTCAGTAGTTTAATTGTACTGAATGGTTTCACGAGGACTGCGCAATATTCAACAGCACTGGTAAATTTCGTTGCGAATATTGCAAAAGTATGTATTTGTTGATTACGTAACAATATAAATTTGTAATTTGTTTCCCTAAATCAAAGGAGAATTGAGTAGCCCAGTTACAAACACGGCCATGTCCACTTTGCAAAATTTTCCAGAAGCGTTCAAAAACCGTTTACTATAGATAAAGAGCATTAATGTTGCTAATTTTTTTTTATACCAATATGTAATTAAAATTGAATGTGTAACAGATGTGATACATTATATTAAAAGTTTATTAGTTATTTACAAAATAAAATTGGACGTGGCCGGGTTTGTAACCAATGTGAGGACGTGGCCATCTTTGTAACAAAAACTGCAGA
>JAGDQP010057793.1:0-12674 GCA_022664845.1 Lepisma saccharinum
TTTGCATTTCCAAGTGAGATGAATAGGCAATCTCATTAAATACCAACCTCCTTCATCTGCATTTCCCAAATTTCATAAGTATGCAGAATGACATAACCTTTCTTTAATGAGGCATGGAGCTCGGATGTGCAAAATACGCCTTTGATTGCACGTTGTTCGTTAGTATGATTGCACTTGTCTTGATTTAAATTATCCATGCAGGTTCGACACAGACCAAACATCAGTTTGTTATGTGCATTATAAGGCAAAAGAGGAATTGCAAGATTGCTAGGTGGTAAAACCTTGCAGTATACAAGACCATGGACTTGACTTGGATCAGGCATATTATCCCCCTTATGGATTGTTACACGACCAACTGGAAGTGGTTGTTTAGACATTACCCACGGATATAAGCTTGTAAAATCTACGTACTCACATACCTCTTGCTCTGTACATTCATATAATGCTTTGAAGCATTCCACACGCCCGCCTTTAAATGCGTCCCGAGGCTGTAATGGTTTTTCCACATTAGAACAATGATCACGGATGAAACTCTGAATTTCAGGAGACATTTTCACTTGTTTCTCCCACTCACATTCCCAAATGGAAACAACTTTTACATTGCAACTGTTTTTAAAAATTTTTCACGTGCTAACGTTGCGTCATATCGGCTGTATAAGCTGCGCCCTTCTTTATCTATTACTTGGTCTCTACATTGGGTTATACAACTGTGGCCGTGATAGTAACAACCGTAAAATTCGTAAGCTGTACGAGTATTTTTATCATACCCATCAACTCTGAAATTTTTGAATTGTGCCTCTTTACCATTTTCACATGTTTGTAACTTAATGTTCTGATTGAACTCCATATATCCTAGCCACTGCTTAGCTACTTTACTTTGATTCGTACCATATTGGAAACCTAATGGAGGGATAATTGGAATTGTATTTTCTTTAAGATAGCATGACCGAAAAATTTTCATCGCACATGCAGCAATTGTGGGAGTATATAAAAAACATTGAAACCCATTTGTCTTAGCTTCAATCAAATTAGAAAATCGAATGAGACTTAGAGTTAAAATACGTACATCGGTTTTGCAATAGGCTAATAATTCATGCTGGAAATGAAATGTCGTTTTACGTTTGACACATTCTGCATGCCAAGTAGCAATTGCTTCTGCCTCTTTTGGTGATTTGCTTTCAATATCGTAAAATTCAAGTTTTGGATACAAACCTACATAGTTTTGGTATTGTGGTAAGTTAAACAAGTGTGGAAAATGACCTTTTTTAAGAGATTCATCTAAGCCAAGAGTTGCAGGTAAATCAGCTTATCGAACACCCATAAACAAGTATGTATCTCTGAATATGATATTATTTACCGTTAGTTGCATAAGTTTATTTCCACGACTAATAATACTATGCACTAATTTTTGACGTAACAACTCGCGAGCAACAAACAAATTATCAAACCCGTGAGCATTATGTGCAAGAGCTAAAGGAAATCCTCAACCCGTTTAGGATTACTTGGTTTTACAAAACACACATGTGTTTCATTTACATATTCTGCACACAGTTTACAAAAATGTTCACCACAAATATGTTTCGACGTTCTGCTACGAAAATCGATTTTCACACCACAATGAGAGCAAACTTGCACATTGTCACATATGGATTTACTTTTTGCTTTTGTTACATGCTTGTCGAAACATGTCTGATTGACAAAATAACGATTACACTTATCACAGTACACTGTCGTTTCATCAGTACTTTTTGAATGAAAATGGTACTGTTCACATTGCGTACATACATATTTACATTTGTGATGTCGACGTTCCCTATATGGAGTAAGACAATGATCGCAATACCCTTTACTTCCTAAAAATGACGTAATTGTCTTAATGATATCGTAATGATTGTCTTCATATCTCAAAAAGATTTTTTTCTTAGCTGCTGGTCCGGCATAGATTTTTTCATACTCGCGAGTGTTGGAGACACGGCTATAAACAATCATTTGGTACTTATTACCCCAATTCTTTTGAAACTTGTCAACATCGTCTATACTACCACCATTTGTACTACGTACATTTACATTTGCATAATAGCATAATTCTGCTGTGCTGGATCTCCACTTTTCCGAATGGGTTTTCATATACGCAGCTTTATCAAATGCTGTATCTGCTCGTAGTTGTCCTAATACTAATGCTCGTGGAAGACAGTCAGCAACATTGTCAACAGGTATAATACCCTTTTGTACATAGTCTGCAAACGGTAAATATTTAGCGTTACGATCCACCCCTTGTCCTCGATGCGGATCGGTAATATCAACTGTAAATGTAACATTGTCACCCAATAAAAATTCCTCATTGGAGATTAATACATTTTCGATTTTTCGTAACATAGCGTCTACAGTAATATGCGCACGAAATTTGAACGGCTTAATACTTTCTTAGTAGATATGATTCCTGCAAGTCCTAACAATGTTCATCACAAAACTAATTTATTGTAACAACAAAAATTATTTTCTATGACTTGATATAGTTGTCTTCACTGTTTTTGCACAAGTAAAACTTTTTTGTCTTGTACCACGAATAAAATTCCTTTGTACTCCTTCATTGTTTTCCACCAAAACATTAATAAGAAAGTTCTACAGTTCCATTAAAACATTTAGCCTAAAAGTTAGACAAGCACATTATACAAAAAATATTTTATACAAGTTGACTTTTATGTATCAGCAGACTGCAATATTTTATATGACTTCACTTTTAGTTTTTGTTGCAATGTGTCAAACAAATAAACTAATTTTGTACTCCTTCATTGTTTTCCACAAAAAAACAACGTTATTTACAATTATGTTATCTAAAAGCAATGACTGTATCCTAAAAGTTAGACGACACCAAAAAATACAAGTTGACTTTTATGTAGCAACAGACAGTAGGCATATTTTGTATGATCTTGCAAAAACAAAAACAAAAAAAAGGTTTCATTATTTTATATGGTTTGAGCTGTTGAATCATTTGTTTCAGTTGTATGTAATTACAATATTTTGTATGACGTCACTTTCTTGTATCAGTTGTGTTTAGTACTGAAACAATATTAATCAATCCCCTATGTGTAATAACAACATTTTCGTGTATCCGATGGAATGTTTTACTCTGTATATATTCTTGATTATGCACAATAAATAATTTCTTGTTCAATCAAACGAATGCTTTTTATTTCCATTCCTCACAAACAACATCCAAATGAACCGTGTAAGAAATCTTTTGTCCAAAGAATGACATACAGTATGTCTATGTATTCTGTACTTGTAATCATTTCTTTATATGATTTCACAAATTTCTGAAGTATATGTTCGTTGTCTGAGTGCGTCTCTATAAATTTCTCGTAGATTTCATTGCATATAGGCGCATATGCTAAGGTTTCCACTACGCCCTGTTCCAAGGATTCCACCGACATGTGAATACAGTCGTGAGTTCCAGACTCAATGTGAATGTGGTCAAAGCAAGCAAGACAAATTAGCGGAACATTTGCTTTCCATTTTTGAATACTATACATTATGCAAGCAGGTATAACTTCAAGAGTCGAGCATTCGCACAGGACCGCCATTGGAAAACTACATCCAAGAATCCTCGTTCAACGTCTTTATGTACTTTATTGACCAATCATAATAAAGAATACAACTTGTCCCTATCAATCTCATGACAAGTGTCTCGTAAAATAAATACTGCAAGAGTTGCATCAAGATTCACTTCATGTCGTCATTACTTACATTTCATAAGTACAATAACACATACAACTTGACAAATACAATATTTATTCACTTAATCCCAATACTTGGGAACAAATGACGTTATTCCTAACTATGTCTAACCTATATTACAAGCAAAGATGTTGCTGCATGTGATTTCTGTGGAACAGTCTTGTATCATATCTATAAAATATAATGTTCTTACTTTTAATATTCTTCAGTTACTATTGTAAGAGTAATATTCAGTACTGTTGTGCCATAGGTGACTAAAAGATACATTACAACGCTGTTGTAGCCTAGTGATACATCTAGTCTTACGCAATGCACAAGTATTTTAATTTCATATCCTTACTCAACGTGTTCCAACAATATCAAAGTCTGCTAAAGTACAAGATTATCTCTAGTGACCAAGAACTGTCTCTCATCAGCCTTCAACTGGACTTCATTTTTCAAAACGTAGCATGTTTCATTAACACATATCGTATATTTCAAGTGAATTTGTACTTGCAGGATTAAAATGTTTACTTTCCATTTGCAGTTAGCTCATGGTAAAGTCACAACTGCTTTGGATTCTATTCTTAACCTATAGTACTGTGTTCATATCATCCTCGTTCGTGTTTAGGGCTCACATCTTGTGCCACTTTACAATCTAGGAATACCTCCATATGCTACTTTAAACCTAATTCTGGTGTCCTTTTCTCTCTCACCTTATTCCCTTCTGTTGTATCCATATCACGAAGGAGGGGGTTAAACCATGTACAAAGGATCTACCTCTCTCATCATGCTATTGTTCTGCCTATACGCGAACTTACTTGATCACGTATCTATGTCCAGTCCTCCTTTCTTCAATCGGATATATAGGTAATATATTATGGCGAAGGCTAAGCTACACGTCAAGGATCTGTTTGAGACTCAGATCTACAATCTAAAATACAAATGACGCCTCCATATGCTACTTTAAACCTAATTCTCATGTCCTATTCTCTCTCACCTTATTCCTTCTGTTGTATCCATATCACGAAGGAGGGGGTTAAACCCTCTGCAAAGGATCTACCTCTCCCGTCATACTATTGTTCTGCCTATACGCGAACTTACTTGATTACCTATCTATGTCCAGTCCTCTTTTCTTCAATCGGATATATACGTAATATATTATGGCGAAGGCTAAGCTACACGTCAAGGATCTGTCCCTTTGCGATTAACTCGACACGGTACATTTTATTACGTATTACCACATGTCATTTTACCATATGTGATTTTGCTTTGACTAAAATGTTTCTGGGGGCCCACCATTCCATTATCTGGGCCCTTACCTGTTCTTTTCACAGCTTAGTTCACTTTATTGGTTCGTTTTTTTTAACTCACACTCTAAGCTATATTCGTGGTAGTCTTGAGAAAACTCTAATTGCTGAAACAAAATCTATATATTTCGTTCTGTGTAAGTGTTTTGTTCTATCATTGTCTATTCATGGTTCCTCTGTCTTGAAAAGACAAAAAAGAAATGACTTGCAAAGATATGCGTAATATATGTTTCGTTCCTCACGACTTTAAGAAAGTCATTATTTATCTTGTGTTCTATCTACATGCATGTGCGTGTGTGCTTGGTTATTACTATGCGTAGATTGTCTGCGTCGTTATTCGATTCGCCATAGGGGGTCTCATTAATGAGGTGTCTGCTGAATTAAAATCCCCTCAACAGCAAGACAATACTACTAGCTGTGCTTCGATCTGGTGGGGAGAAAAAGAACTACAGAAAAGAGATAAGAAAAAGGTAACATTAAGATGGAAATGAATTGCAAACTAATTATATATTAAACTGTTGTTTCTGGTTGGCGTGTTCTTTTCTTTTCTTTTTCTTTCTATCTGTTTTGTTTGTCTCTGTGTGTGTGAGTGTGTGTGTGTGTAAAATAACAAAATAGGCTGGGCAACAGATGAAGAGAAAAAGAGGTCTTTTGCTTGTGTGACATATGCGTTTTACAAGTTTAGAAAAAATGTTTGACCGACAGGTGGGAATAGCTTGGTGTAGTAAGGAGTACATCGGTTCGATACCCACGCGTGTCACGGAAAATCAGTATTTTCACAGAATATAAGTAAATACAACTTTAATTTCCCGTATATACATATTACATGGTATGGTATTTAACAATAAATACGGTAATATATTACTCTCATTAGTGTACAAAGCTGTTCACTGACATATCTTACATTAATGAACTAACATCTATATAGTAATTTAATAACTGGATTGTAACTGCTTATCCGCTATTAGTGCTGTGTTATTGATTGAACGCAGGCAATAGGGTTGGACAAACAGTAATTACAAGTATTTAATTAAGACTTGCAGTAAGATATAGTGCTTTCAGGGGACTATTCATTACATATAGCATGTAATTATGTCATTTTTTATAGCAAAAAATATGTGGTTAATTTAAAAACACTAAATTATTGTCCTTTATGCCCCTAGCATATAGCAAAACAAAAGGTGTGTACTGTATATAGCTTACATTCAAAAGGTTAATCATCCATGTGAAGGAGTATCCTGAGAAGGTAGGCAATTTGCAATATTTCTATGGGTTAGGGGGCTCCTAGACTATTTGCGGCTTAGAATTTTTTCGTCTCAGGATTTCATTTGCAATCACAGGACTAATGTTCGAGTGTGTGTTTCACCCAGAGGCCACCAATCCTGACTTAAGTTCCCAGGGTTTTCCTCAGTGACACCAGCAGATGCCGGGCTGGTACATAGAAACTAGGCTCTGGCCGAATACATTTCAATATCTTTTTCCCTCCTCTATCCCATCTTGAGCCTGTGATGCTTTGAATTCCATAAAGGAATTCAAATTAAAAAACAAAAAACATTGCGGGAGTCGCTTTTCATACATAAGGGTTTTATTAAGCATTTAAGCTATTGAATGAGCGGACTTGCAATTACTGAAATATGTATGTGAAGATTCGTATTATTGCAAGGCTGCATTCACACAAGGGAGGGTAGTAAAATAATAAAATGGCAATGAACTATTTCGAAAGTGCATAAATTTAGAAAGGGATATAGAAAAAAGATGAGTTTTTATTGAATTACCACACTAAATACTCACCTGGGATTATTATCCCCACAGCACTATTTTCAGTTTGTACTTCCGGATCTTCTATAGAGTTTAAAATTTGGCGTCGCTTTCTGATGCCTTTTTTTTTCATTTTGTATATTCGGCACCGTTCTCATACTTTTCCCAAGGCTCTTAACATCGCCTTTAGTACAAAAATTTAATAGATTATTATACCAGGGGCGGTCGAATGGCGGACTCCGGTTCGTATCCGGACCCGAAGCCTTCTGTTCCGGACCTCCATGGTTTAATACGAATTTAAATTTATTTATGGCCTTTTGGCACCATTGTCTCACGTCGGGTTTGATGTGATGTTCAAGAATATTGTGTGAATGCATTATATTATGTACACACTGTACTAGTTCAAAAAAATTGTAAATTCATGTTCTCTTTTACTATTTTGTAATTACACAATTATACGGAATAGCTAATGATCGTATTGTCTTACTGTCCTGCTTTAATATATTTATACCGAGCCGCTGTAGCTCAGTGGTAGAGCGTTGGCGTATCATTCGGGAGGACGTGGGTTCGGTCCCAGCGGGCGACCATCCTGATTCAGTTTTTTTCTCAGTCACATCAGGCAAATGCCGGGATGGCATCTTCAACATATGTCTTGGCCGATACCTTCCCGAATCCTTTCCCCTCCGCTAGCCCGACCTGAACCTCAGATGCCTAAAGACCATAAATAAAATTCACTTCAATTTATTTATGGCATTTTGGCATTTACGGCTCGGACCGAGATGGAACCATTCAGGACTTAAGTTGACTGTACCATCCCGGGATTAGCATGGTGTGATTCACTGCCGGATCTAGAAATTTTCCTATGAGGGCAAACTTGAATTTTGCCGCTCCTTCCACCTCTCTTTTGCCGCCCTTTCCATCGTTTTTCTTAGCCAGATAACACGACCGGCCGACGCAATGGCCACAACATTATCTCGCATCCCGTGGTGTACTTTTGTTATCTTCTCTGAAGCCTATCGTGGCATCGCTATTACTAACTCCAGTTAGCCCCCCCCCCCGCCCCGCCCTTGGCGACAAAACAGTCCCGCGACTTTTTTGTGTCTGTCTCTTGCAGTCAGCAACTTCACGGAGACAAAACTGTTTTTTCGCCGTACCCTCGCACACTGGCGACAGCGACAGAAAAGTTGCCGGGCATTTAACATCATCACAATTTGGCGGGATATTTGATACAGTATGGACTTCGAACAATGTGCATTAGAATTAGCTTGTGTGCGTGTTAATGCTTATGCTTAATTTAAGAAAAAAGAGAAGAAAAAGAAACACTGTGTGCATCATCTACACAGTGAGAGATTGCTGAGAATGAGAAATCTATTTGTATTTTTAATTGTATGAAATCAGTCATAAAGAATGCTAGGATACAATATGACAATGATATGTACGACAGTCAACGCATTCTCTTAAATTGTGAATAAACCTCAAGCGCTAGCAGAAAACAGATAACATCTTTGAATTCAGGAGAGAAAATGCAATCAGAAATCATTTTGACACAATGAGTCATAAATTTCATGCATGTTACTGCTATCCAGCGGTGTCAGTAGCGTAGATAGAAATTTCTCAAGGCAGGGGATATCTAGAAAAGCATATCCTTGGCAGCTATGCAACCCAACACAACAAATTACTTAAAAATATATTTCGGGGCTATTGCTTGTAATTTTAGAACATCACAGTTATTGTGCGGAAAAGTATTAAATGAATGAATCATATCCGCATAGCCTGCTTAGTTCAGTAATGATTCTAATACAAATTTATCCATATTTGAAAATGGATATCAATCTATCAATCCATTCAGCCACATTTGAAAGTTCGAATTTTTTAGATATACGCATTTATTCATTACAGAGTATAAAATATAATCTTTGGTGTAGATATAGGTCAGGCTGTATGTTACCGGTAGAAAGTAGAACATGTTGTGATCATACTTACTAATACAAATGACGAACCTGACCGAATAGACAAATCGCGTAACAATTTAATAAAGTTAGCAAAATTAATAGAACAGAATGCTTTTATGATCGTAAGAAATAACGTTCGTAAATACAGATAACAAACAACACATGCAATTATCTACCATTATCTAAACTTGCATGCACAAACATTGATAGTTAGCCTCCGTTAGGTTAGATTTCCAAAATGGCATTATAGAAACATTCCATGCAGAAGACGAAAGAATACTTTTCCATATCATTCCGAAAGAACTACCATTTCATGCATTTCCACATAATAAACCATAGATAGATTACCGTCCAAAGATAATGTTAAAACCAACATCAGATTCCAGTGAGCAATTCCAAAATATAAGTAACATCACCTTTATTTACATTGTTGAAACAAGCATCCATTAAGTACATAGAAAATACCATTTCGCAAAATCACAATATTACGGATTTTACCTTTGGGGTCCCATTATCACCTTCTAAAATGCTATCTGGTTCTTTATACCTAAAAACAAATGTCCAGTATAATTCCTGCTGCACATCTACGCAGACTATAATACTTAACGGTGTAGTTGCATGCAAGACCAAGACCAAAACTGCAAGACCAAGACTCTTGTGCTCATCACTAATTAGGAGCTCTTGTTACATTACTTGACCTAGCCGTATGATAACTTGAAGGATGATTCCCATTTTCCACATTTGGTGCTTTCATGTTATACCTCCAAGGTTCGTAAGGTCTCCCCGATAATAATTTATATCTCTAATTAAAACAAATTTTATCTAATCCCGGTCTTCCAAGTATAGCGTATGGTAATGAGATATCATTCACTAACCATGGTATATTACAAATGGGATTCTTAAAAATACACGGCAAAATTACTTGTCCCATAATCGATACTTGATTATTAGTAATGTCTCTCACTATCGGCATATCATTAGTTTCCACTATCTCCACCCTCATATTTTATATAAAAGATTTATTAATAATATTGTGACTAGCACCCGTATCCACCAAAGCATCGAAAACTATTTCATGTGATCGTAAGGTAAATGGCAAAGCTGGTTATTGCCTTTTAACCACTTATGAATCCACAGTAGCAATCCAAAAATCATTTAGTCCAACACCACATTGTATATTGTTGACCGCTTCATTTGGTGTTTCAGGTTTGATAAAATGAACTGTTCTTGAAAATGATCTCGTTGATTCCCTATTATCAAATTTATTCTTAGGACATCGGATCTTAAACTGTCATTGTATTCCGCATTTTAAACATTTTTGTTTAAAAGGTGGACAAGAACATCTATCATGATTACGAGCGCAATATCCTCCCTTACCTACGCCACTGAGCGGTGTAGCCAGATAAATTGTGGCGGGGGGCCTGATATTTGCTTAAGGGGGCACCTTTACAAGTACCAAAAAATATCACATACTTCGTGTTTATCCAAAATAGTCCAATAACGTTTATTCAAACAAGGTTTAGTAGTACATCTGAAATCGTCCAACTTAACTGCTCGATCGCTTTCAGTTATTACTAAAAATATTTATATCCCTTATATACGAATAGTTCTAAACGGGTATTCTTTTATTTTTATACCAACCGATTAATAATAACCGGCCATTTTTGTATTTTAGTGCATACCAAAATTTGCGTTAGCAGATGTTTACAGAAAATATTAATACCTGCTAGGATATTCAAATAAAGACAATTCTTTCCAATAACATCTGCTTAATAATTGAAATCCTCTGCACTGCATGAAAAACCTTAGTCGTAATCGAACTGGTCAAAATGATATCCAAATGAGATTGTCGAAATAGAAGCAACTCCGGTTTTCAGGGCGCTTTTTCGCTCGGAAGGAACTGAATATTATAGTGTATATATTGAAAGTATACAGGACGGATGATAGGCCTATATGCTTCCTTAATACGGTATTTTATGAATTTTTGAAAATACAAAAGCTCGTATTGGAGGCCCAGTAGCTTTGGTGCGAGAAAATATAAAAGTGTATTTTTTCACACGCTATGCGTTTATGTCAGAAGAAACTACGATATAATTTTGAATTTTAATGATTTTTGAGTTTGGAGGAGTTAACAAATTTGTAAATAATTGATGAATGATGCTCGTGCACGCTTTGGTAGGAACACTGAACATCCGTATCTCTGATGGGAGATTAGATAAACATCGAATTTTCCAATAATTTATACACTTATATCAGGAGCAACTACAGTAGAAATTTCAACTTTGATATTTGAAGGGAGTTACAGATTTGAAAATTGGGGATGGATATTGCTCGTGCGTGCATTGGTAACTCGTATCAAGAACTGTTGTTAAAAGAAATATTCTTTGTTACCATCAGAATTATGAAGAACGATTTTGCTACTGTAATGATACTTGATATGCTTAAGTAATAAGAGATGTAGACAGCTGTATAAGCGCTTCACACATACACATAGAAAGATGACAATGTTTTCCAAAAGGCTTAATTGCATAATGGAATAAAAAAAGACAGTGGAAATGCGGAGCAACCATGTTGCCAACTGAACACTCAACATAAAATAAGTTTTCTAACAAGGATATTTCAGGATCTGCTTAACGTATTCATCTTTCTTTGGCACTCTGGTGGTAATGTAACATTTACTAAGGCGCACGCGAACATTATTCACCACCCAACTTGTAAATTTGTAGCTCCCTTCGAACTCAAATATGAAAGTTGAAATTTCTACCTCAGTTTCTCCTGACATAACTGCCTAACGTAAAAAAAAAAAGAAAAATTGTCCTCTCACTAGTCTGCAATATTCATACCATGGCGCGCACGATCATTATTCACCATCAGTTTCCATCAAATTTGCAGCTCCCTTCAAATTAAAATATTGAAGTTCAAATTTTTACGGTAGTTTCTCCTGGCATAAATGTATAACGTGTGAAAAATTTAGATTTTTATATTTTCTTCCACCACAGATATCGGACCTCAAATATGCATAAAATACGAAGTTTTTAGATTTTCAAAAAGTCATAAAATATTAAGGAAGTATATATCAACCTTCAACATACTTTGATATGTTAATAGTGGCCAAAAATTCAACTTTGATATATTAAATCCCTTTCGGGCGAAAAGGCACCCTGAAAACCGGAATTGTTTTTATTTCAACAATCACATTTGGATACCATTTTGACTAGTTCGATTATGTTTTGGGGTTTTCATGCAGAGGACTAAAATTATAAAGCGGATTTTAAAGGAAAGAACTGTGTTTGTTTTAATGTCCTATGATAGCCCAGTCCGCAGATACTATATTTTTCGTAAACATCTGTTAACACAAAGTTTGGCATGCGCCGCAAAACCTAATATTGCTGCCATTAATTAATAGATTTGTGTAAAAATTAAATAATTGAAGCGTATGCGTGAACAAACGTCTATAGCATATTTTCAAATAAAAAAAATCAGGAGTACATTTTACATAGATACAACAGAAAAAAATATGAGGCATAAAATATTCATACTTTGCACGAAGACATGTTGGACTAAAGTCCGCTTTTGTGCAAAGTATGAATAAATATTTTATACTTCATATTTTTCCTGTTATATATAAAAATGTACTCGTGATCTTTTTAAATTTGATAATGTACTATAGACGTTTGTTTGCGCATACACTTCAATTCTCGTTTCGAAGTATTCTTATATACTTAAGAGATATATATATCATCATCATCATCATATTCAGCCGTTTTCTATCCACTGCTGGATGAAGGCCTCCCCCTTTTCTTTCCACATATCTCGGGCTGCTGATATCCTCATCCATGTAGCTCCTGAAAAACGCTTGATTTCATCTACCCATCTTACATTTGGACGTCATCTCGGTCGTTTCTTTTCTCTAGGAATCCACTGTAGTACATTTGTC
>JAGDQP010057794.1:0-12674 GCA_022664845.1 Lepisma saccharinum
GTATGTATGTGTTTTTTCTCTTTACATGTATCTATCTCCATCTGATTGTATTTTTTTGTGTATGTCTCTCTCTGTATCTTCGCATATGTGTATCTTTCTCTCTGTATGTGTCTCCCTCTCTTTCTATGTATATGTGTTTATGTGTGTGTTTCACTCTCTGTGTCTATCTCTATCTCTCTCTCTCTCTCTCACTTTGTTATGTGCGTTTTTTCTCTTTAGATCTGTCTATCACCCTCTGAGTGTATCTTTCTGTGGATGCCTCTCTCTCTCTCTCTCTCCCTCTTTTTCTTTCTTTCCATCTGTGTGTATATGTTTGAGTCTCCATATATATATATATATATATATATATATATATATATATATATATATATGTGTGTGTGTGTGTGTGTGTGTTTATTTGATGATGTATAAAAATATAAACACCGCCGTCGCCTTAGAATGAGATTTCTATCTTGTATAACTTAAAAGTTATGAAGGATATTTTACTTCATGTAAGTTTTTACAAAGTGTAAATTGTAATCATAAATCCTAAGAAACATTTTAAAAGTATGAGAAAGTTTTGTTCTAAATTTCGAGATAAAAAATTAAATGAAACTTAAAGATAACTTTTTTTCTTAGAAAATGGAAATGACATTTTTCCTTGCGTTAGCTAAAAGTTGTGAAAGACATTTTACTATGTGAAGTTTGTTCCAAGTTTGTAGCAAGCTTGTGGCAAATTTGTTGCAAACTTGTGAAAACTTTGTTGCAAAGTTGTACCAACTTTGTTGCAAGCTTGTGACAACTGTGTTAGAACCTTGAGGCAACTTTACAAAGTTGTAATATAACATTTTCTGCAAACTTGCGGACCTAAAATTTAGACTTTTTACATGGAAACACAGTTCACACTGAAAAAACCGTCTTAAGTAGAGGATATTCTCAAGTCAATTCTATTATAATATTTTTAGTAAATTTATCACATGCTCAGTGTGAACAATGTTGCAAGCTTCTGTCAACTTTATTGCAAGCGTGTGGAAACTTTATTGCAGGCATATGGCATCTTTCTTACAAGCTTGTGTCAACTTTACAAAGTTGTAATGTAACATTTTCTGCACACTTGCAGACCTAAATTTAGACTTTTTACAAGGAAATGCAATTCACATTAAAAAGATATAATATGGAATAAAACACATGATTCAATTAAGTACTCTCTGAGTGAAATTAGAAAGAAAGTGAAGATTAAAAGATGTCTCCTCTCATAGTAAGACTAAATTTACTCTGTTTAATTAAAGTTACCATCATAAAGTCTAAAAATTTTGAAAACAAATTAGATGTAGAGTACAATCTAATCACAGGAAAATAATCACTCGAATAGTCCTTCCCAGTTAATTTCGTTCGCGCACGAAACGAACAAGCTCTGACTTCCTGAACTTCGTTAAAATTAACATGGTCACCATCCGAATAATAAATTTACCTCGTTTCGCATCACGTAATCTTATTTTGCTTCATCTAGTAGTATAAAATTGTAGCCATTGCTCCAGTAGGGAAGAATTTTGACACAACTAATTTATATAGTAGATTAATTCAACGGTTTATCTTAAACAATTGATTTATCTTTACTTTCCCATATTTAACACTTTTCTGAACTATAGATTGCTGTTACATATTACGATTTACACTAGATAGCACCACTAGTAAAAGATAAAACTATTAAAGAATGCTTTTCCTAGAGGCTTTTTTCAGTAAAGGAAGGAATAACGGATAGTACAAAATTATTACGTTTATGAAAGACACTCTCCACTTTTGTGTATCATGACAGATTTTTATAATGATTTCAGTTAAACAACAAGTTCTTGAAGGAAGGCATGCTGTTTTAGCTTTTATAAAGCCTGAATACACCACGTTCATTCTCGTTTAAATTGTAATCCTCAACCCGCATTAGACTCTTGTATAAGATGGAATTGAATTGAATTGAACTTTACTTGTGACCTTCAGATATCTAAGGCTGTGGGCTGTATAAGATGGGGTCTTATCAAGTATTTATTAAAATAGTTGCTTTGTCTGTTGGTCGAGCGGTCTGCGACAATAGGCCATCGGCTCGAAAGTCCAGGGTTCGAGTCCCGGCAGAGGCATGAGTGTTGATTTTAACAGCTAAAGGCGATTCGTGACGGGCCAAATTTCTAAAGTTACTAGACTAGCCCATATAAAAATAAAGTTGAATTTCTTTGGTCTATATAATGGTTTCTCTTCTTGGCAATACATTTTAACTAAGACGTTAAATGTTAATTCCTTGCAATTTATTTTAAATATTTTCTGCAATTGGAATATTTTTTTTGTGCCGTAAATGTGACTTAGTTGGCGAAGTCATGGAAATTTTCAAGGATATAGAAATATGTAATAACTTCAACCAGATAATTCTTCTATCCAAGAGAATCAATTTATTCTACTGTTGACCAAATGCAACGAGTAGAATGCTAAGTTCGATATACAAATGTAACAAATGAAATTTGAAGTAAATAAAAGGTATTCTCCAAAGAATGGTCTTACATATTAGTAAATAACTTCTTTCGTATTTTGACCACTCATGTCCCTACTTATAACAACACCTTCTATTTTAGTTTATTTATTTCTTATATATGCGAGTCGGTGTCTCTTGTTATCTATTTCTTTCTTATATATGCGAGTCGGTGTCTCTTGTTATCCTAACAACGGTTTCAAGTCTTCGGAAATTACGAAGAAAACGAATTTCACGAAAATAATTTTCAACATTAAGATCGTACATTCCGTGAACTTCATTATGCATTTCTGAACAAGTCCTAAGTAACCACATTATTAGGGCCGCCTCTTGTAATTTTCGCAAAAGGATAGTCAAACAGCTTAATTTCTCACGCCCCCTCCCTTCAAAGGTGTGAAAATATTAAAAAATATCCCGTACGTACCTTATTTCTTACCCCGCCCTCCATTTAAACGCTAGTTAAATTTGAAACCCGCCTTAACGATAACTAACGTTTACATTACTAAAATGAACTCGGATTAACGTTAACTATGGTAAAAATGTTAGTAATGTAAACAAGGCGTCCGTTATAATGCCATCGTGGCCGGATCCAACGTTAGCCAGTATAAACACAACAGTACGTTTTTTCTACATTATCTTCAATTACTAAGCATGGAAAACGTAGAGCATAGGTAACACAGATTCGATAATCAATGGTGATAAGGACTTTCTTCATATTTACTATCGTCATGAAGAAATAATAGGTCTTTTTTACACAACAAGTTCAGCTCGATTCATGATTAAAACAACCAATCCATTTTTTCCACTGCTGCCATCTTGTGAGTAAAAAGTTAAAAAATATTCTGAAGAATTTTTTTTCAAGAAAGCTTATATTCACGTTTTGTAAATTAGATACATTTTTCTTTACTATTAAAGCTAGCTTATTAATAAAGTATTCCAATATCGAAATAAAGTGTTGCGTTTAGACTAGTAACATAATAGGAATGTAAATGTTTCTTTTATTAAACTTAATTTGCTTATCCTACCTTTACAAGCATTGTGTGTAAATAATCACCTAGACCCTTCCGTAAAGATTCTGTTTGTAATACCTTGTTTAAATTAGTAACTTCTTTTCGATGGTAAAATTATTTGTAAATCTATCTTCCCTTCAGAGTATCAAACTTATCCTAATTGTAGTATTATTAATTACCCATCCATCCATCTATAAAATGTGTTCACCCTGATGCTCGTAAAAGTTTCACCCTATCTTCAATCTTCAATTAACAGGGTAGGGCATGTGTAACAATTAAAAACGGGTAGTATGCCCCCCCTGAACGTTCTAAAATTGCAATAGAAGCTGTTGGACACAAGTTAGACGATAGATATGTCTACATGATGTTGGTTTCATAATTTCAAGAGGGTGTAACAGCGAGAACAAAGCGGAATTAAGATACACAAGAGCAAAATACACGGCCATGTGATACGATGTGAGTGGGATGAGAATGAACTGATGAGAGAAGTTTCGTACAGTCTGTGACGCTTGAATTGATGTAATGCCTTTTCAATGCATTTTTCAAAATCATGTAAGAAGTTATAAACACTAAAGTGACTATCAACCGACTGATTCCAAGATTTCTGTCTTATTCCAATTTTACTCTTATTCCATTCGATAATATTCAATCGATGTAATACCATTCCTTGCATTTTCAAAAACTGTGCATGAAGTTATAAACACTAAAGAGACTATCAACCGAATGATTCCAAGATTTCTGTGTTATTCTAATTTCAATCTTATTCCATTCGATAATATTTAATCGATGTGAAGTCTTTTCCTTACATTTTCAAAAACGATGGATGAAATTATAAATAGTAAATAGTCTGTGGAATGAGTGATTCCAAGATATCTGTCTTATTCCATTCGATAATATTCAATCGATGTAATACCATTCCTTGCATTTTCAAGACGATGGATCAAGTTATAAACACTAAATAGACTGACTTATTTATCCTACCTTTACAAGTATACTGTGTAAATAACCATCTAAAGCGTTCCGTAAAGTAAAGAATCTGTTTGTAATACCTTCTTTAGATCATTAACATTTTTTTCCATAGTCTGGGGCCTTTGTAACAGTAGTGTGCAGTGTCGACTGTACCAATGCTGAAGATATGCGAGTGGAGGTAGTGTCACATTTTTATAGATTAATTCTGTCAGGTCCTGGTGCCCCCCTCTGTCATGTACTAAGAGAGCCCCTGAGAGGTCTATTTTATGTTATTTACAGATGGTGTAAATGAGATTTCACAGCATATAAGCAAGTTCAAAGTGGAATTTCAGAAGACGATGAGCAAAGTAAACATCTGATTGCATGGTGTATAAACAAAAAAAAGAGATCTCCATAGAGTAAAGAATCTCCTTACATCTTAAAGGATTAAATTATAAAAAATGGACATAATTGAATTAATTCTAGTGTCACATTTTATACATTAATTCTGTCAGGTCATGGTCCCCCCTTCTTCTTCTTACAAAAGAGGATTAAATTATAAAAATAAAGCAAGCTTTCATTAAAATCAGCCTTATTTTTGTTAACACGTGTTTCAATTGGCTACTCAGTCAAATAAATGTGTTTCACTTGGCTACAATCTAATTGCAGAAAAATAATCACTGAAGCATGTATTCACTTCTTTTCCAACTCTGAACGATTAAAATCCCTGTTTTCATCGCTAATTCTTTTTTCAATTCTATCCAGAAGGTTCCGCAGTTATATTAACTTGTATATTTTTTATATATTTTTATCTTTTAATCCTCTCCCGTGTAACAAGCAGATTCTTAACTCTACCACGGGAACTTCAGCCTGTTTCTTTACAAACAATGGTAGTACAAGCACGATAACCAAATTAAGTTCGGTAGTGTGAACGCAAGTTAGTTTTACCATCGTAAAATGTTAGTAATCTAAACAAGCATTTTACAACTCTACTTACTTTACTTAAACACTCGATTAAAAACAATTTTACGATTTACTTTCTACAATCGTAAGGTAGCTAAAAGTTCGAGGGACCTTCTTCCATCTCTAAGGGACTTCCTTCAATACAAGACTCGGCTCCAAACTTTTTCACTTGATTTTCATGGAAAGTTCTGATGATTATGATTTTACTAAGATTCAAACAGACTTTACAATTAGGTTATTCTGTTCAACAGTTATGAATAGTTATTATATACAAGAAACATTCTAACCAATTCAAATCATCTACAAACACACCCTCTAACCTACTTTAAAAATTGCTCAATAGATGGCGCTAAATTTTTTTTGTATTATTCCCCAAGAATTTTAATGATAAAATAACTATTTGCTTTTTCTTTTATGCAGAAATATTTTTAAATTTACATTTCTACTCTACCAAGCATAAATGAAACAAACAAGAGACGACTTCATAATTATTTTTAACTTAATATCAAATTCTCGTAACTACTCTACTGTATTTTACCCCCTATAAGAAGGCCTACAATGTTTCCAAGTTATTCCAGGAAGCCACCCTGGAAAATAAAAATACGGCGTTGGATGCAAACCAACTAAAAAAATGTACATTTTTTGTTACCAAAAAAAAGGAAAGGAAGTACCCTTTATTCATTTGTTCCAACTTGGTCTTGATTCGTGTCTTTCGAACTTTGCTCCTTGCTTCTAAACCTGTTGGGCCTTTCGGATTTTATTAAATGTTGTTTCCAACCCTGTTGTTTTAGTCGCTTGTATTCCTTTCTTTCCAACTTTGCTTGTTGTCCTTAAACCTGTTGGCTCTTTCGGTTTTTTATTGAATGTTGTGTCCAACCTTGTTGTTTTAGTGGCTTGTATTCCTTTCTTTCCAACTTTGCTTGTTGTTGTTAAACCTGTTGGCTCTTTCGGTTTTTTATTGAATGTTGTGTTCAACTCTGTTCTTTTAGTCACTTGTTTTCGTTCATTTGGTTGGCAACTGTGTCTTCTTGCTTTGTTTCCATACATCTGGTTGGCAACCATGTCTTCTTGCTTTGTTTCCATACATCTGGTTGGCAACGCTGTTTCCTTCTTCTTTCCTCATCTTCTAGAGGAATGACCTTTCCAGCTGCCATCTTAGATTACATCATCAGTAATTTCTCAATCGCTTTCTACTACAAACTGTGTCAGCTAACCTTGCCAACTCTATCCTCTGCTGTCACGTGATGGGAATTTCCACGCCACATCTTCGCTGAAACACGTTTCCTATTACGTCATTTTTCTCACCAAAATTCACCCGTAGTGTTATACAAACACCTCCTACGTCACCTCAAGCCAAATACGTGGACCGCCATCATAAATTTGCGTCACTCTTCGATTATGTCATCACTTTTTCCCACTCAAAATTCAATCGTAGTCTTGTACGAACGTCCACACCACGTCATGGGGTCAACTACCTGCCACGGGGCGGTCAGCTACCTACCACGTCAATTGAACTACGTGGTGGACGCCCCTGAAAGGTAGGCAACCCGCAATTTTCAGTCGTTCTCGTACCCTTTCTACTAAGGTTGAACCCTCTCTGACTACTGCCAGACCTCTTCCGTGCAGTCGATGCATGAAATATTATGACGAGAACGTCTGCCCAAATGAACCAAAATGTTTTAGTGTGGAGAGTCATCTGTGCAAGGTTCCATCTAATAGGTCTAGAGATTACTGTGCCACATGCAAGAGGAAACGACATCAAACTACTGCCTCAAACTGTCCCCTGCGCCCACGTAACGGAAAACATGGACTTCAAAGAAAATATTTAGAATTCCAGAGACAAACACTACATATTCAGAATAACTGAGTGACCAACAAATACTACCAAATCAAAACTAAACAAAAATTAAAACAATAACTTTCAAAATCAGAGCACAAAATCCGAAATTCTAATCATATTACATCAATGACAATTCCACGGATGTAATGGAACACAACATAACCAAAACATGTTGCCTTCAGAATAGCTACCGGAAAAATTGAAGTTCTCCCATCAAAACTTATTCCCCCATTATAACCTATCCATATATAACTCTAAAATATGAGCTAAAAAATCCACATAAAGTCACTCTAAACTAATTAAAAAACTATTACCAAATTTCACATTGCAATTCTGACCGACCAATATTCTGCTACACAAATCTGTTCTCACAAGGGACACTCGCAGGGTGTCAGAGTCCGATTTTGATGAAAATTCGTATATAGGTACAGTGCCTATAGTTAAACGTTCACAGCCAAAATTATAGGTGCTGTCGTCAACAAATAACGACAGTGGGTCCCAGAAAGATGGAACGTAGAGAGCAAGTAAATCGGATACAGAGTAAGAAAAACGCATATTCTTTTATAAACTGTTACATACATTGAAAGCAGTTGGCTATTAATGGATATTGGACAGGAGGTGATACATGCTGGATAGAATGACAACAATGACAGCCATCTTAAAAGCGGCCATCTTGACTATGCTTCAAAAAATTTTAATCGTAAGTGGGTCATGTGATATATCAATCTGTGCTGAAATGTTCCAAGAAACCCAATGATGAAGTTAGTTTTGGCATAAATCTAATCCTGTATGACAAAATGACAGGTGAAATTGACCTGGAGAATGTGTGAGTCGAATGGTGAAAGAGCATTTTTTTGTTGAAACAGCTGAAAGAACGAAATCCAAATGACTACATAGGAGGTACCGTTATGTTGGAAAGTATGTTCTTCATGACCGCAGCATGAAGTGCACTATAAAGTGTTAAATACACTAACGGAAGATGGAAGTCCCAATTTCAAGATGGCGTAATGCTAGGTGAAAGTGACAATTATTTTAGGAATCTTATTTCGAACTCCCAATTTTTAAAGAAATTCAAGGAATCTAGTTTTGATTTCATTTTTTTTTTTTTTTTTACTTCCGAAGTTACAATCTCTTGTGTTCTGTGATGCTGAATGTATAGCTCATTCTCTCAAACCGTGAGGACTCGAGATAAGAAAGCTGAAAGGTATCAACGAATAATCCTCTCAAAATCGTATTTTCCCATCCCTCCATTGTTTTTCTTAATCAGATCACACCTTCTATTTTGATAAGCGTCTCTGTTTTTCACCTCTTTATTTCGCTTATTGAAGAATGAATAATTAATTACATCGTGTCAGTGTCTATGTAGAACCTTCACTCCTCATAAATCTTCTCAGATATTTTCCCCTTTTTGGCCAAAATATGACATTTTGCATCGCAGTTGTCAATTTCAAAGAAACTAGCTCGTTATCTTGAAAAAATATGTTGAAATATATTCTCTTTATAGATCTCTGGTTCTCACGATTTGAATAAATGAACTATATGTAAGTACTGGAAGTCCCGTTACTTATGCCCCGATAGAATCCACGAACGTTTGTTACTGTGTCGTTGAACTTTTATGTTTCATAACCTATAGGGTTAATAAATTATATAAAGTTTCCCAGGTGAATCTTCTTGGCTGGTGTCGACACTGCCTTGGACTTCAACTCACATCTTTGCTATCTTCTTTTCAAAATTATGATCAGCTGCATTTCCATATTCTACGCTATGGTGTCCAGTTCCTAAAGTACTAGGCTTATCCAATATCCATTTCTTCAATGCATGAAATATCCTAGGAACAGAAACCAGTAAGTTCTATGAACTGATTTCATGCTAAAAGCAAATCACTGAAAACTCAAAATATAAAAGTTATACAAACAAAATGATCACTTCTTGAAATGTGTGTCTAAAAACACATACAATAATACACACTATACTAATGGAACTGCGTAAAACAAAAGTTCCCTTACACCGTGGATATGTTATAGCGTCAGTGTTAAACTTGTCCCCTCGACACTCATGGTATATCGGGGTTTAACTGTATTTCGTATTCTAAGTTGTATTAAGAGGATACATCGACTGAACCATTATGCCATCATGTCATTTAAACTGATGTAAAACCTAGCCCTTCTGATGAGAAAGATACGAGCTCAAGTTCATAACCCCGAGATTAAGAGGATGACATTTATATCTGACATCTGTCCTGAAAACCATGATCATATTATTGTACACTTAATACCTCATAATAAAATTTTCCTAAAGGTCTACACTTTGATGGTATACTTGAAGATTAAGATATAGTCGTTCTCACTCAAACTCGGTGACAACCAAGGAAACAGAGCTAGAATAGTTGAATGTCTGTCTGCCATATCAAGACGGTTGTATTCAGACGAGCATTTTGACATCATTATAGGTGGAAGCGGAATTTACAAAGAAGACTTATAAAGACAGTGATACGGACAAAAATCGTCAAGCTGGAATCGTTGCCAATTCTTTTTGTGTTATCGGAATTTCTGAGTCGAAAAGAACTACTATGAAATAGAGTACTTGTGTATTTGAATTGTATCATTATCCAGGGTAACTTTTTCCGCTTCTACTAGAAGAATTCCTTTGAGGAACAACTGAATCCCTCTTCTTTTCTTTCCTGCAGATACGTTGAATTTTAGAGCTCGTTTTAGCGATGAAGTGTGTGGACGTGATTGCAGTTTAACTATTTCTTTTCTTCTTCTTTTTCATGTGTTTCTCAACAATGTATGGAAAATTGAGATTATAGGAGATATAATTTGGATTTAAGGAGAATAGTTATACATACAAAGAAAAACACAAGACCAGCTTTTTTTTTTTAATCTAACGTATCAATTCCAAACAATTCATCAACGTCAAAAACAAAGCTTCGAAAAGGAAAGCAAAATGAATTACATTTATGTCCTCAAAACATCTATGGTTCAGCCCGAATTAAGGTAGGGAGTAGACCAGGGTCAAGTTTCAAGGTACAATCCCAGCATCGTCTTGGTATGGCCGAGTAAAACCTCAGCAAGGTTTGTCGGCCGCTGGATTTGAACTCTGAACCATCCGATTGAGTAGCTCACGCTCTGCCAACTGAGATACGTCCATCAGTTAAAAAAGAAGAATTTAAACTTAGAATTTGTGATTAGAACGGGAGTTCGTAAAATAACAAACAGATTTTATTTGGAAAAGAATAGGTTCGTGACACCCATGGGCGCCGTAAGGTTACTCACAGCGGATTTTCGTGGTCGCTTTGATAAACATCAAGTATTGAAAAAACGTGGAAGAGGAAATGGGATGATACTGTTCAGTCTGATACTAAGATTTTTAAAGGCTATATAAACCTCAAAACCTCATGAATCCCAGTGTAATAATTATGATGGGGCACAATGAACGAAGTTCATGTTTCGGAACTACAGCGCCAACTCCAGGGCTACCCTGCTTCCAAGCAGAGAAATCTGTATTCGAGCATTTTCTAGACTTATCGCTTCCGTTGGATTATTTATCGCTTCTAGACTTATCGCTTCCAACTCTAAATACCGTTGGATTTTTTAATAAAGATCCTAACTTTCGGCAGTTTGGCAATACCTATGTAATGCGTGTGGCTAGCACAACATACGGATGTAAATCCATGTGGAATGTAAGTTCACTATTACCGTACTGCACGACTCGTTGGACTTTGAAATCGTTCCCATATGCCATTTTCTATGCATGTGAGTGTATTGTAGCGTCGTAAATTTAGGTTTAAGCACAATAGCGTGTAGCTTTAGAAACTGGCAATTGCTAATAATAACTACAAGCATACAGATTGTTGATGAAAGAACGTTTCAAAATCAGTTATGTACCCGTAACTTTCTACTAAAGCAGATATTTTGACATACTTTTGTTTAGTTCACAATGGTTCGTGGTGTCCTCAAATTTTGCAACGTCCTCGGGAGTTTTTTAATTCAAAATGTTCTTTTATTATATGTTGAAGGAGTTGCAAGAAATTTCTATAAAAATAAGTTATCGCGGAGATTCTAGTAACAATCGCATCCCTAGACGGCATCTGAGACACAGAAACATTTTTTTTATAAAATAGATTTGCAACATTGACAACCGGGGTGCATAGGTAAGGTGACACCCACAGTACTTTTTTACTGGGTCGAAAATCTTGATGTCATTTTCAAGTTTGATGCTGATACGTCAGACGAAATGGAACTAATTTGAAAAATCTAATTTGTAAAATAGGTTTGCAACATTGAGAATTTGGCTGCTTGGGGACAGCGCGTCCGCAGTATATTTTTCTACTACGTCGAGTTGTTTACGCCGCGTTTGGTGGTGCTAGGTTTAACGTAATGAAAACAATTAGAAATACTGTAATGAATTTTATAGAAAATAGGTTGACAACATGGTTGCTTGGGAACGGTGACACTCACAGTACGTTTCTATTGTGTCGAATAACGTTGATACCAAGTTTAATACGAACACATCTCAGCCCTCCCATTCGTTTCCCTCAGAGTCATAGAAGTAGCATTTTTAGTCTCACAACAGCGTGTCACATTACAATATACCTAAAGTAACCCCGAGAAAATATAGTATAACTCAAAGCAACTTCAATTAATTAGCAAAGAAAAAGGGATCTAGTAAAAGGATGATAAATAAGCCAAACATATGTTACAAAGTCCAGCTCTCACAATGTCTACAAAACTAAAATTATCTATTAGCCTTCTTACTTTGGCGTTGCAGGGTCACACAGTTCCTTTGATATTGAAAACCATTTTTTGACAGACAAAAAAATGCATTTTAGATTTTCCTTATTTTGCTACATGAAACCGCATGAACAAACAAAAATTTCCAATAGTAAGTGAACTTCATACAGTGTTGTCAGGTGAAGGGAAATTTCCCGGAAAAAGGGGAAAATCTGGGCTACATGAAGGGTAAAAGGGAATAAAAACCTACGAAAATCGGGACATTTTATTGAATCGTTTTAGCACTTTTTGTTTTAATTTTCAGTCATTTTGAAAGTAAACTTCGCGGGCTTGAATTTTTTTTTACAAAAATCGCGATTTTTTCAGCATTTTGAGGGAAATATTGTAATAGGAACCTGACAACACTGATCTCATACCTTACATTGACACAAAAACTGAGGCTTATTTCATTCAAGGAACAACCAGAGAAACTTGTGAAATCTGTATGTGTTGGTTTTGCCAAAAGTAACCCTTGTTGACGGTTTACTACATCGATAATAATCAAATTTATAATAGTTTGTTCATCCAAAAAACAAAATATGAAACCCTTCTTGTTCTATTGATTCAGCGATCTTGCAAATAAACAAATTTAAGGCTGAATCTTAGTAGGTTTTCCCGCCCTTTTCGTTTTACGTCGGTTATTCAAATGT
>JAGDQP010057795.1:0-12674 GCA_022664845.1 Lepisma saccharinum
ATGGAAGGTCTCCAACTGTAGATGACTTTACCACTGCACTGGTATAAATCAGTGAGTGGTAGTAAAATATCCTGAAAAGAGGAGTATCAAACACGTTATTGAGAGAATAAAGAATCTGGTGGTGAGATGGAAGTCGATTTCTGAAAATGACCAGAAAAGACTCTTAGGGATTTGCATGGCCTAATAGTGAAGAAATGTATGATGTGGCTTATCGGTGAGGCTGGTGTCCCTGGACCGAAACCTCTGGAACCACTTGTGGCACTTTCGCACATCCACAGCACCTTGACCATATACGGCATTGATGACCATACGACCACTGCGCTGGCTGGATGTCCTTGGTGAAATTCATACAGCATGACATCCTGTATGTGGTCCTCCGACACTGTCATGATCAAACGCAAGTCACACTTCCAAAACGTGGAGTAGATCGTTCTCCTTCAACACACTGCTGCACAATATGACTCAGCTATTGCACGTACCGTCTACTTCACTATTCGCTTGTCAGGTGGCGTCATTGCAGCGGTCATCGCACATACGACATTGCTTATGGGATAACCCGATAATATTATTTCCTGACTTTCCTTGTAAATGGGTCATTTTATTTTTTTTTCAACCAATATAATTTTGTACATTTTGTAATGCATATATTACGTACTACATTCCAAAACACATTTTATTTGTTGCAAAAATTATTTCTCTTACAAATCCCAGTACTTATAACTGTGTACTGTTGCCCCAGTGTTCGATTTGCCGTGGGGGATGCCGGGGATTTTCCCTGGTACCCGACGATTTTATCCCCGGTTGCTGATTTCGAATATCATTCCAACCAGGGATAAAATCTTCGTATTTCCACCCAAAGAGGTGGTAGGTACAAACTTACAAGCAAGCACTAGTTGTAGGACCCCCCCCCCCCCCCGCCTCTTAATTTATAACAAATCGAACACTGTGTTACCCCATAATGAACAGACAATACGACTGTAACCAAAGTGCATAAATGTGTAAAGTAATCCCATAGGCACTTGATTTTTTCTAAAGCTATCATTATGCATGTGTACTATCATTATATTTTAGCAATTCATTGTATTAAATACGAACATTCAGATAACTAATTTGTATGTCTAATTTCATCCTCTTAAATTATTCTAAAGCATAAGTAAAAATAGTGTATAAAGTAACCCAAGTTAACAGTATGATTAGTAACTGTAGAGATAACATACAATGGGTAAAAAAGTATTTGGACAAGTTCAACAAAGAGGAAAATCAGACTGTATCACAACGTAAAATATGGTCCATTTCGAAATTTCTTGCCTTTTTATAATAATTTGGATGCACTCGATAGAATGTTCTAGAAATAACTACCACTCGATACACCTGTAAGGTAACAGGTAACGAAAGAGTGACGACTACGTAAATTCATTGCAAAAAAGTATTTGGACAACCCCACACTACTCTCAAAAGAAATGTTCTAGGTATCCTTTTGTGTACAAGAGCAGTCTGCGTAGTGTATTGAAGCAATCCTTACTGCGTCAGGCATAAAGAAGCAGTATGGGGAACAAAGTGAGTGGAACAACATTGGAAGAACTCACTTTAATTTCAAATTACCAGTGGAAGTTAAAAGGTACTGAGACATAGTCAAACTTGTTGGAAATCCATGCTCTACCGTTGGATACATCATAAAGAAACAAACATAAAACAGAACAATTATCGTGGAATAGAATCCATTCTGTTCAACCAAGCAAACTAACTTCCCGGAAAGAAACCTACATTCTTAATTATGTGAATAAAACTCAAAAGAATTAGTGCTAAAGATTTGGCTACTTCACTCGTCTAGGCATGCAAGTTAATGTTACACTACACACAATCCAAAATTCATTGAAAAAATTGGAACTCAGATGATGTGTAACCAGAAACAAAACATACATATCCAAAGAAAGCAGAAAGAAGCTTTAATTTCCCAAGAAATATGAATATAATTGCCTGGGATTTTGACAAAAGGTGTTCTAGGATGAGACTAAGATAAACTTGAAGTGATGGATATCAGGACGTGTGGCGAAAGAAGAACGAAGCTTTCAGAAAACAGAATATTGCTCCAACTATTAAAAATGGTGGAGGGTCTGTTATGCTTTGGGGTTGTGTAATTACTAATGGAGTGGACAATATTCATATCCTGAATGCACATCTTCTGAATCCCAATTTTTTCAATGAATTTTAGATTGTTTGTGGTGTAACATTAACTTACATGTCCTGGGCGAGTGAAGTAGACAAATCTTTAGTACTAATTCTTTGAGTTTTATTCACATAATTAAGAGTGAATAATTTCTTTCCGGGAAGTTAGTTTCCTTGGTTGAACAGAATGGATTCTATTCCACAATAATTGATCTGTTTTATGTTTCTTTACAATGTATCCAACGGTAGACCATGGCTTTCCAATAAGCTTGACTATGTCTTAGTACCTTCTACCTTCCGTAAGTAATTTGAAATTAAAGTGAGTTCTACCAATGTTGTTCCACTCACTTTTTTCCCCATACTGCTTCTTTATGCCTTTATGCTTCAATACACTACGCAGACTGCTCTTGTACACAAACGGATACCAAGAACATTTCTTTCGACAGTAGTATAGGGTTTTCCAAATACTTTTTTTGCAAAATTTACGTAGTCGTCACTGTTTCGTTGCCTGTTATCTTACAGGTGTATCGACTGGTAGTTATTTCTATAGCAGTCTATTGAGTGCATCCAAATTCCAAATTATCATAAAAAGGCAATTTTTTATCTCCAAAACGGTTAAAGATATAGTCTTTCGGTTTACACTGTAAGATGCTCATTATATTAGTACTTTCCATACGAAATTTGGAATTGATAGCTTACGCCATTTTTAAAATATCACAATTTATTTTGTAGAACACTATAAAAATTAGAATCCGCAAGAATACATCTTTAGAATACAAAATGTTTCCTCTATCAGCCCCCAACAGTTACAAATTGATTTTTGGATATGTTCTTCTACATTAAATTGAGATTATTTGAGCGAAGTATCGTTTAGTAACTAGCGGGGGCTGATGGTTAAACAACACAGAGTTTCCTGTAAACGAAAATTAAACGTTTACATAAGAATACTAATTTTTATCTTCACAACGGTTAAAGATATGGCCCTTTGGTTTACACTGTAAGATGCGTATTATATTAGTACTTTCATACGAAATTTGGATTTGATAGTTTGCGTCATTCTGGAGATATTACAATTTATTTTGAACAACACTACAAAAATTAGAATCCGGAAGTTCTCATTTTTGGACATGCTTTCTATGATAACCGAAAATGGTATGCACAAAAGATTTGGCTTATTGAAACTCCTATATAGTCTAGTTATTACATACATAATTTCATTAGAATTGGTTGTGGGGAAGAAAACGGCCCTTATGCGCAGTACTCCTTTCGTTTCGGTTACACAATGCAAAATGAGCGCTGTGGGCACCGACCAACATCATGTTCGAATGAGTTGCTTAGGAACAGCGTGAAAGAGGGATCTCAGAAAAGCATTAGTGTCATTGCAGGCGAGTTACGCATACACCATATCACTGTCAGTCGGCGACTCCGTGCGATCGGTAAAGGTGCAGTTTCGTTTGTGCGATTTTCGCATACGAAGATCGCAAGCAACTGCTGCACGCGCCACTGCATTGACACGTTGAATGGAAATCAGTGAAGCCGGTTTGGTTTGCGCGTCGGACGCATGGTGTCGCTAGCAACTGTTGCAACGACTCCTTCGGAGAGCAGTCAAGCTGCAGCTATCGCATGCGTTGTAGAGTGTTGAGCAGTTTTTATTCGCATTTTCTTTGAATTTGGAACTATTTTGTGCCAAATAAGAACTTCAGCAGAGATGAGAATGAAAAGCTATGTCAAGAATGCATTCATAGATGTAGTAAGTTTGGAGCTCAATAGATGGCAGCAGAGTGCTACAGCAGCTTGAAGTAACAGTATTGTTTGATATTGAACGAAAGTTGAGTTTAGTTTAAAATGCTGTTTATATCATTATTATTATAGTTGTTTGTAATCATGCCTAAAATTCTGTTACTGTAAGAAATATTGTTTACAGAAAGGTCTTAAACTCGTAATGCACGAAAAGTAAATCATATAAATGTATTAAGTATTGTACGGCGTCGCGCGGCGATAAATGCACAAAGGAAACTACCCCACTACATGCTTCCATTGCACGTATTCACTAAATGCGGTAATTGCATACGACCATCGCCTAAACGAAACTGCACCTTAAGGTGAAAAGGTTGGACTCATGGGTGCCACGTAAGTTGACACCGGCCAACAAGAATTGCCGTCTGGAAGTGTGCAATTCTCTGAGTGTAAGGAATAAGCGGGAAGATTTCCTGCATCGGATTGTCACTGCAGATGACAAACGGGTCTGCTATGACAATCGTAAACGGTCGGGAAAATGGTTGGATCGTGATGAACGTCCATGACGGTGTTCTAAACTACCTCTCCACCCACGCAAGGTGAAAACATCACTGCAGATCGTTGCAGTACTGAACTCCATGAAATGCACCGCAAACATCCAATAATGGTCAACAGACATGGTGTCCTCATGTTGCACGACGATGCCCGCCCACACGTCGCGCAAAGAACGGTGCAGGCTCTCCATGAGATGCAATGTGAAACCCTTCCTCACCCGCCGTCTTTCACCGATCTCTCTCCCACTCACTACCACCTCTTCCAACATCTCGATCTCTTCTTGGCAGGGAAGACCATCACTGATAATCGGGTGGTACACCATGCAGTTGAGGATTTCTTAGCATCGCATACTCCCGGAACCTTTCCCCTCCCTTATCGCATACTCCCCGGCCTGAGCCTTAGGTGCCTGAAGGCCATATACTTTAAATTCAAGAGAATAATCCCACGCCGATAAAAGTCCTGAGGTTTGGAGTTGAAGAACTCTTATACGGCAGTTTTCACAGCTTCCACACCGCCAAAGATTTTCCGAGTGAAGGAGTTTTGCAAATCGCGAAACAGGTTGTAGTCTGTAAGGTCCAAATCAGGACAATAGGGCGGGTGTTGGTTAAAATTCTAACATTTTTGACGGGTATGCACAGCAGCATATAGCCTGGCGTGATCGTGGTGGATTATGACTCCTTGGTGATTGACGAGGCCTGGCCGCTTCGATCGCAATGCTACACGCAGTTTATACATCTGTTGATAGTAAAAGGTGGCATAAATAATTTGGTTAGGTTCGAAGACCTCCTAGTGAATTATGCCTCTGACACCCCACTACACACTTATCATCACCTTCTTGGGATTAAGTTCTGGTTTGGACGTCGATCGAGGCGGTTCAGAAACGCGACACACAGTCCTTCGACGCTTTACGTTCCGATACAGAACTCACTTCTCACCACCCGTGTTAAGAACCAGACATTTTTGTACCGGAAAAACAAGGAAATGCAGGTCGCGACACGCCCCTCCCGTTGAGTTGCACTCCAATGATGTGGAACCCAACGATCGAACTATGTGGTGAAACCCACCAATTCGAACTATCTTTCAACTGTTGTCCTGTGCACCTGAAATGTATCTGCTAATTCCTCCACGGTCGTATTCGGGCTGTTTCGTATAACTTAGTCGAGATTCTCTTCGGAAAAGGGTCTTCTCATCCGTGAGGCTTGTGCCGGATTTCAGGAACAATACCTTCCTAGCCCATATATGTAAATTATACACCTGAGTTATTCTGCAGGTAAAACAATTAAAGGAACATAAGAAGCATGGAGCTGAAAACTAATTTTCGAGATAATCGTCCATGTAACTCAAAATTTTGGCTACTTCAGCTCAAGACTGTGACTGAAATTAAGATGATAGAAAGCTAAAATTCAGTTTAAACTGATTATGCTTTTCCAAATATGGTAATTTTTATTGCTTCTAAATTTACTACAATTTTACTAGGAAGGCATGAGAAAAATTAAGGTATAGTATTTTATTAGGTAGGTCACCATTCTCTTGACAAGATATATTATAAAACTAGTGAGCACTGCGATTCTACTAACCACCACAAAGATTCCGAGGTTCCTTTACAGCATCTGAAGGCTGAGTGAACCAACCGATATGGAACCAATTTGAAATTAAGTTTTTGAAATAGATTGGAAACACTGATAACTGGGTCGCAACACCCGACCCGTACTACAGACGTGTTCAAATTATGACTCAGTATTCATTTATTTGGTACAAAATTGCATCGGTATATGTTTTAAATTAATTCCAATTACTGTTATCGAATTCCCTGCTCATTTTATTACATGTCACATATGCTTTTCAACATCAATATTTTTGGCACTGCTAGCTTGGTGGCAGGGCATAAGGTAAATGAGTTATCACCAGATCAGGTTACAATCTGTGGGAGTAGTTGCTTTTGAAGAACGTTTAGTGTGTCTCTTGCTGCATTCTTCCCTGTACCAGGTCCGAAGACAGACATTACACCCCAAACCATGACTGACGTCGAATGATTTACATAATGCAACTTGAACATCTCCCAAAGAGGTCAACGCCGAACATATCAACAGCATTCATCAGGTGTAGTGAAACATTTTTCTCCCAATCATTAGAAGTTTTAGTTCTTGTGCCACTGGAGACGCTTCTTTACATATTTAGAGTATCCGAGACCATCAAGTGACTTCTTTACTCTGTATAGGGCATTTTGTCTTTATTTCCTTGTTCAGTATGACTTTTTGCCCCCTAAAGAAAGAGTTCCTGTAACACTCCCAAGTTTATTAAATTCTTATCGGAGGACACATCGCGTTTGCGCTCACTTTTTCCAACTCTGTTTTACTGATTTACTTGTTTCTCTTTCATCGCAGCACAGATTCTACGTACATATTTTTACAAACAATTGCTCTGCAAGAAATTAGTCTTTGTGTATATTTATTTTCCTTCCTCCAAAAGGCCTTTCACAACTTCAACTTTACGCGGGAAAAGTCTCTGACCTTTCCCATGATGTCGAAATTACAAAACTTAACCGAAAAACATAAATATACACACACACACGTTAAAATCGCTTTAAAATAATCAACTGTAACTATTTAACATTACGAATATGCTATCCTCATACAACTGTAAACGACAGTGTGTTACACTGTTCACTTGTTAACGCAAAAGGTAATATAGCTATAACTCAAGTATGATTTACAGCCCGTCCAGTGCGGTCGCCTGCGGTTCAAGATTGATACAAGTACTCTAGTTGCAATGTACATAAGTGTAGGATAAAATATTAGTAGTTTGATCGTAATATTAGATGCTATAGGCCTTCCTAATTAGATACAAAAAAGAAACTTTAAACTTTTCTGGAGTGAGGCTAATAATATGAACACATCTGTATATCTACCCAAACTTAATGCACGTGTTAGCAAAATTTGTTGTAAATCAATTGAAGCGTTTAGATCTACATAACACACACACGAAAATTCAGAGTTGGAAGCACTGACAACTGGGGTGCTTCGAGACCGGGACAGCTACATTAATTTTTCATTGTGTCGAATAATGTTTATGCCAAGTTTCGTGCGGATATATCTAACGGAAAGAAAGTTAAAAAATTGAATTTTAAAAAATAGGTAAGCAACACCAATCACAACGGTTCCGGAGGCTATGAGCCAGTCTAGCCAAGACCTTTCCAACGACACCCCAACCAATTCTCAACTCCTTGTTGTTCATGAGAAATATTTTTTCTACGGACGGACAAAGCAGGATTAGAAGGTCCCTTATTGTTAGTCACACAATCAAGGAACCTAAAACATTTCTCTTTTCTTAATTTATAAATGAGTTAATTTGTTCTTCGGTTTTAAATAATTTTCTTCAAATAGAACAGTTCCGTTATAATTACACAATAAAGTATATAACATGAAGAAGCCTATATGCAACGAGTTTAGTTGTTTCTCACCCATAGTGTCACCTACAGTAAATTTTGAAAACTTGCTGAGCTTATTTTCTGCACACGGACCAGGCGGGAATATGAGGCCCGGCATTGTTAGCAATAGCTCGCGTTATGTTACCAAGGGACCTTAATGTAGAATTTAATTTGCTGTTGAACGAAAATAGAAAAAAAAAATAACCCTCTAATTTACATGAGTACTAATCACTCTTTTAACTTTCTTCTTGCCAAATATATACGCTCAGTCAATTACGTTTTAAATTAAATAAGTTACCTTTGTGTCATGATCAAATTAGGCGTATGCGCGAACAAAAGTTTACGTGCCATGTTAAAATATAGCCCATAGACTTTTGTTCGCGCATACGCCTCGAATATATCTTGCGGAATACTGTATACTGAATTCCAATAACAAAAGTGGCAGTGAACGCTAAGATAGAATATCATGCAGAGATATTCAAAATGAGACTAATTATTTCGGAAAAACAAAAGAACAAACTCGAATGCTTTATTTCTAAGCGACAAAAAAAATCAGATTCCCGACCCATTCTAAGCTACTTCTTCCTAATAGGTCATCATTATGAGATGGTCATCAGTCATCACTGTTAAATACTAATGTTAGTGCTAGAGGAATATTTAAATTAATAAGTTAAACTTTTAGAAAGTTAAATAAGATTCCCACGAGAGAGTACTTATATAAAAACTATCAATAGTTTGCATATCTATTAAATTAAATTGTCGGTCAAAGCTAAAGTTACTTTCTTACAAAGCAGTAAAGAACAAAGTGTCTATAGTTCCTACGCTTTCGAAAAACACTGTCCTACAATTTCCCGGGAAATCCGAACCCAGGTACGATTTCCAACGCTTATTACTTTTTTTTTTTTTTTTTTTTTTTGTCAAGTTTCAGATGCAAATGCATTCTCTTAGGCGTACTGTTATAAAAGCCTGGTTAATTTGATACCTGTTAATATAGGAAAACAAACTGAGTTTTCACATTTTATCACCACCTTCACTGCACTTACGATCTTGACTTTTTTTTTTCTTCTTTCGATTTCAACTTCCAAGGCAAATTATCTCGGAAATCGACCAATTTTTTTTATTGAAAGTTTTTGTTCGTTTTACCTGTAGAATATAAATAATGTGGATGGAAACTCTTTTACACCCTGAATCTACCAATAAATAAAAAAAGGGGAGAGACACGTAAACAACATACAATTTATTGTAACTTTACGAAGTTTAAAAAAATAAAATCATGATAAACAATTTATACTGATGTAACAAACATTATTCCTAAATCTTTCATGCCATGACGTAAAGTAGAAACATGCTGAAATTATACGGAATCCTATTCTACGTACCAGTTCTGAACTAACGGTACCAGCCGTACACTGTTTCCTCAAGTGTAGGAAAAATAATTTATTTACGGCATTATAATAAATACAGATTACCTGAGAGCTAGAAGCACGTACGTTCAATCTTGGTCAAAACGTTTTGTACAGCATTCGGAAGGCCTCAAAATAATGACTGCTCGATTCTTGTAAACATCTAAATAATTAAGTTTACTACGTAGTGTTTCATTTAGTTTCTTTATAAAAGGGAACAGTTTTTTCCTGTTTTCTGAAAACACAAGGACTTTTGACTTGCGTACTTCTCTAGCTCTCAGGTACAGATATTAGAAGGCACATTTTATTTAACCAGCGAATAGAATCTTTGGTATGTTTAAATTATAACAGAATAACCCATGCAAGAAGGTTTATAACAAGTTGGTTTTCGTTACCAACGTAAGTTCCAAGAGACCTTCCTAAAGTGAGGTTTTCTGGATCACTGACTCTTAGGGAAACTGACTTTTACATAATGATACTCTTAAAATTACAATCACAACATTTCAATTAACATCTTAGACTTCAAAAATTTTAATTAACATTTCATACGTCACAAAATTTCAATCAACCTCATCAATTTTCACCAGATGTTAGAAGGAAGAGGTAATGGAAACTAAGACCAGATTCTCCGACGTACGATTTTGTCCGAAACAATACTTATTTTCTGTTTGTTTGTAACGGTCGTAGAGAATGGATGTTCCATAGATGCCACTATTGTGTAATACATTTCTATGATTGCTGACATACTTTTACAGAAGGTTGATTCAGTTACGATGGGACGACTTTCCATACCTTGTTTACGGTGAAATCCCCTTCCACCGCCAGTGATGGTGTTCAAGAATACAAGTAGGAGGCCACTTCCTTTTTTGTCGTGTTTCAAGTCTATGATTTAGAGTTTGCATGTGATTTGATCTCTCTTTCAAGAAAGAAAGAAAAGAATATAACAGAAAAATAAACCCTCAGCCAGATAAAAAAAAAAGCATTGTGCGAACCAACGAAACATAGAAATTAGAAAAAGATTTTACGAAATGCTTCACATGCAGTGTACCTTGATATGGTGCAGAAACTTGAACCCTGAGAGAGAAGTAATAGATACATTTGAAATGTGGATCTGATGAAGAAAGAAGACGACAACACGAAGAGACACTAGCAGGAATGAATAAAAAGACGAACTTGTTGAACATAAAATGGAGGAAAGCTAACTGGAGAGGAGAAGATAAGATTGACTATTTAAGCAATTTCTGGAAGGAATTATGATGCGTGAACGGAAGAGAAATTAGTGACGACCTGCAAGGCAGAAGTACGAGAATCTCAAATCAACAGCTGGAGATAAGAGAAACGTGGTACTCTACGGATCTGATGCTGTCAGCAGATCAGAAAAGAAGAAATATACACAATAAATTACGAGCTAGTAAGAGTTGTTGATTTGAGCTTTTTCTCTATTGTTGACATCAGTATTGAATTTTCTTGTTGGTTCTGATCGACTAAAACTGTGTATTATCATAAGGACTTTTCTAGAAGAGGCTGCCGGGACAGGGAACGCATTCTTCAATGCATTAGCGGATTAGTGCAAATAATTCTCTTATATTCAATACTAACTGTTTAGTCATTTTTGTTTTACAAGAAAATGTCAGAAAGAATCCACAGGACCTTACCTGTATGAAACACAAATAGATCGATTGAAATCTTGTAACGTATATTTTAGCAACGTTTCCATATACACTTTTTAATTTTTAATACATACCATATTACAGAAATAAAACGTTATTTTCTGATCAAACCACAGTTGACATCAGTCTGCTTGACTTTTCCATTAATAAATTGCCTGCATAGTTATACAATTACTTTAAAAAAATAAATACATAATAATGGTATCATCCATATATCGTTAACAACAAACAACGGTGTAAGTGAGAGTTCGTCAGAAATGGATTCAATAACCTTCTCTACGCTGTCGCTGTAACATGAATGTCGATAAAAAAAAATGTACCTCTGTTTGCAATTTCTACATAAAGAATATTTGTAAAAAATATACGACATGTCTTTACAGATACTGCAATTGATGAAAAGATATTCTCTTTTCAAAAATCTGTATCTATTTGAACCTGAAATAACACACTGTTTTGATTTGAACTCTATATATTATACCCTAAGAAATATACCGGTACTTGGAAGAAAACTGATGGAACAATTTATATATGAAAGACTGTAACGAACACAATACGGTACTTGCACTTTAAGATTAAAAACTATCGAAAGTACTACTTCAACAAAACACTTTAAAAGCTCTTACAAAACTGACATTAATTTACACTGCATTCATTGGAGTACACAAATGATTTGTAAATAACCTCCGTTCATTTTATAAGAACAATTACAGTTGGTTCAACATTTCGCTCTTTGATTGACTTCCTCGGAAACAGACACGTAAAAGAAATAAGGAAAGAGTGACCAAGTTGCAAATACAGATATATCCAATTTTTGTTTAAGAAAACTGACATATTGGTATTCCAGGATTCTTCATATCTGTATGGCTAGCCTATGGTAGGGTGAAAAATCTCATCTTTTACCTTTGAAGTCTTCAAGAGAATTCCCCAAGCAAGAAGTCAAGAAACTATTTCCCATTCTGCCTCTTTTCCTGGTAATAGCCGAGTTTTGCAAATGGCTACTCAAAACTGAAGGCACCATTTTTGTCCTTTCTTATTATGTAACCCGTACAAGCCGCAATGGCATAATTATAAGCCATGCAGTAATTCCGGATAAGCCATTGCGGTTTGTACTGGTACTTCGTCTTGAGGAGGCCCGTTTGGGGAACTAAATATTGAACTAAGTGTAACTGTTGGTTTTACAAAAAAGCACAGGTTATTTGCAGGTACGAGGACTAAACATAATTTGAATGGTATGACTTACTTGTGCTACTTCGTTATATATAAGTGATGTATTAAGAGTACTGAGATCCACATTCACAACGAAAATATACAAAATATCTGTTCACTTTAATTCAAGCTTGTTTCTTATAAAGTGTTCGCTTTTGTCCACAGACTAGACAAACAGAAATGAGACAACTTAACGAAGATTCGGTTTAAACTGTTTTCCTTAAATAAATAATAATAATAAAAAAAATCTTAACAACAACACTAAAAAAAAAAAAACACTTGGGCGCGCGTTATCAGTATATTTAGGTGGTCCCTTACGGCGGATAGATGATCTTTAGAATGATGGATTGCACTATTCAATTTCTTTCATGAAGTAGAGCCTACTAAGAAAAAAAAATACACAACCAAAGCGGTATCGTAAAGAAAAACATACGGAATATACCCGTAATCTTGCCTACCCACCCTGTTTACCCTTATATTTGTTTCTCACATGTGATGTATAAAGAACTT
>JAGDQP010057799.1:0-12673 GCA_022664845.1 Lepisma saccharinum
TGTAAATGCGTGAGAGAAGCGCCATCTAAACGCACGAAAAGAATTCCAATACAACTGTTATGACGAGGTTACTGTGGCTCTTTTTAAATCATTGTAAACAGTACTCGACAGTCGTTTCGATTTCCTCTTTCGTGGAAGCGAGAAGTCTTTATTGAGATCTTGATAAGATACGAAAAGTGTTGACAGCCATTACTGGGATGTGATACAGAAAAACGGGTCCTTTTTTTTACAACGAAGCTTCCAATCATTCCTTTACATAAATATTTGTAGTGGAATATGTGAATGTGATACTAAAACGCGAACGGAAGTAAAAGGCCTCTCATCGTGTTAAATATTTCTATCATTCTTACGACTCTTTCGTCGACCGAGCTAAAGACTTCCTCAGAATCATTGAAAATTCTATTTGTACTAGTTTTTTAATCTAACTTGTTTACCTTGCACTAAAACTTGGTGAACACTTATGGTACGTTATATGATTAACAGGTGGAAGGAATATCAGGGTTGCGTGAAATGGTAATCACAGTACATCTTTGGTAGATCTGAAATTTTCAATTTGTTTTACAAATTGGATTTAATTGAAAACGATACTGTTCGTTGAAATTGCTTTCGTCTGTGTTTAATTCTATTGTTATTACATTAGTTTTTATTTAAGTTAAGCAACCTCTGTTTTTGTTTTGTCAGCTATTTTTTGATCCAAGTAATTATTCCTCAGACGCAATACTTCTGATTTCATTTTGTCGATTATTTTTTTATCCAAGTAATTATTCCTCATACGCAACACCTCTCTCTGTTTTCATGTGAATTATTTTCATCTAAGTTATTATTATCTTTTTTAAGTATCTGTGTTTTAATTTTGTGACTTTTTAACTTAAGAAGTTATTCCATTTGTGCAGAATTTATGAGTTTGTTTTGAGAAATATTTTTATATTAAAAATATTTCTATTTTCGTTTTGTGATATGTTTATTGAGATAATTATTCCTTTTGTGAAGCATGTCTGTTTAATTTGCGAATCACTAATAATTCGAAGATTGTTGATTGACTTATGAAATAATTATACGAAACAGTACGAGGTCCACCTATCTCTCGCTCGTTATCAATGTACAATTGTACAGTAGATGCCACATGGCTTAATCTCTTCCTCATGATTCAAACATGAAATTGACTTTGATGCCAGCTCGAAAAAATGTGTCCGAAAACCCAAAATGGCGGAATCATATATGGCGCCCGACGCGTACCTCTTGCCTATTTTTCCTCTAAAGCGGTTGATTTTAGAGGAAAGTTTATTTAACGAAAAGAAGTTCAGTGCATAATAATGAAGAAAATTTATCATTTATATATTTTTGATAGCCCTAATCGATTTCGTGACAAAATCAATATGGCGGCCAAGACCCACGTTATGGCACCTCATATAATTTTCTATTTATTTATTAAGTTTCAGATACAACTGAAATTGCCATTTTACACTGGAACTAAATAACATTGCAAGAAACAAAATAACATTACTACAAACTAAATAACATTAAATTAAATTATAAAACGACAGGCAACTCAGAAAAAAAATGACGATTATAATACACAAGAGGAACAACTCTGATGTTGATATTTAGCGCTTGACGAAAAGTGTTGTCAGTTCCAAAAGTGTCAATATTTGGATCAAGATTATTATACATATTTACAAGTCTATAGAATAAGGAGCGCTGCAGTAAACTTAGCCTAGGCGTGGCATAATGAAGCAGGTTATTATTTCTTGTTGTTCGCAAGGGAACACGGAAGTAAAATTTAGATACCAACTCTCCAGTTCTAAGATTCCCGTTAAGTACAACAAATCTGCCAGCTTGAGGCGTGAAGAGGGAATGTGAAAGCCAAGAACGGATAACTCGGGCTTGCTTAAGCTACGTACCGATGGTATTCTTCTTTTGACTATAGCAAGAAATAAGTTCAGAACAGAATCAATATGAGAAAGATTTGAAATACTAGTGAGATTGCTACCTGTCCCGTATAATACGGGATGTCCCGTATTTTAGGTAAAATTTACCCGTCCCGTATTATCAGTGGTTTTCCCGTATTATAAGTAGTAAATTCACACATTCAAAATTCCAAGTAATATATTTTCAAAATATCAATAATTTTAACAAATACGTTATGATGGACTCTTTTCTAACTGTTTACTATACAGACTGATGAACAGACTCTGTTCATATTCCCAGGCACCAACATGAGACCTGGGGGTAAGGATATAATACTCCCTGCTTCTGTTTGTTCTAGTTGATATTACACTGGAAAAAATAGCTGTGTTAATTCAACATTTTTCGGGGTCTCAGAGAGACCATTACATATTTTAGTTGAATCAACACCGTTTGTTGTGTGATTTCGGTGATTCAACACTGTGATATTGGTAGCATGACAATCTTTATTACACTGAATCAACGAAATCAACACCGTTTTTGCTGTGTTGATTCAATATAGAAAATGGTCGTTATCCAGGAACACGGAAGTGTTCAACTAACACACAGGTCTTTTTTGTCGGTGCAAAACTGTCCACAATTGTGCTTATGAATATTGAAATATCCATTTTTCGTCCGCCAGTGTATGTGGAGTGTGAGCATTCGCAAGAAATACATTTTCTGTATGTTCTTGATTATTATGGAGGTTTTAAATTGTGCGGGTAGTCATATAGTAGAACAGGGCTGAACTAGTTACTTTCATTTTAGGTTATTTCAGATTTGTCCCGTATTATTTTGGTATTATCCCGTATTTTTTGCCAAGTGTCCAGTCATTTTTTTCATCAAAAGGTGGCAACCCTAAATACTAGCCATGTTCCAAATTGGGGAGCAATATTCAATTTTAGTGGGAGATGAAGGTTTTGTAGCACATACTTAATGAATGAAGGTCTTTAACTTCTGTAAATCTGTAGACAAGACCAAGTAAGCGCATAGAACTGTTAGTTATAGACGTCACGTGATCAGCAAACAAAAGTATTTCGTCAAATATCACTCCAAGGTCTTTTTGAAAGGAAACTTTAGCAATAGAATTATCTCCAATGAAGTAGGTAGATGGGAATTGATTCTTCTTTAAAGAAATAGTAAGAAAAGAAGATTTTGAGGGATTTATTTTCAAGTTCCACGCATTGCACCAGTCCAAGAGGTTAGAGATGGAATTTTGGAGATCACTGTAATGATCTGATTTCTCGAAATAATTTGCAGTCGTCAGCAAAAAGGAGAATTTTGGTTTCAGATGACGAGAGATAAGACGGGAGATCGTCCATATATAGAAGGAAAGGGAGGGGCCCAATACAGCACCTTGAGGTACACCAGAGAGAACGGGAACAAAAATTTAGAAGAGGAACAAGAAAGAATAACACGTTGTTCGCGGCCAGTGAGATAGTCTGGCATTAACGAAAGGAAGTTACCATGGATATTAAATCGGTTGGTTAGTTTATGAAGAAGTGATTACATTCAATTCTGTGTGTATATATTGCTTTTATTAACGTTAAAATAAATTACATGAATGTTACGTAATAATGCACCATCATATTTAAATTACTAAAGAACTACCATGAATTATCATGCAAACGAAAAAACAAAAGTGAAACAACCCTTCCTTCTATGCGTTTCCTATTATCAAGATAGACCTATGGTTTACAATCCAGATCGTTGAAATTAGAATAATTTAAAACAAAGAACTAGTGGCCAAAATTGGCCACCAGGAGTGATTACAATTTGCCAAATCTAATGATTGGCGCGAATATTTTGCATACCTTTTAAACACTGCTACCCAGCAAGCCAGGCGACGTCAACATTTGGCCGACGAAGGCGGAACCTTCATTGGTGGGCGGTTTTGGGGCGGTTTTACGCCTCTATGCCGACTCCGACGGCAGCCCGGAAGATGGCCCTACGACACCAACGGCGGCGGCCCGGAAAATGGTCCTACGACTAAACACCACTTATGGATCGCGCCTACCTTCCCTCAACTACTAGTTGGTCGGGCCGCCGTTGGGGTCGGCATTTGGCTTGCTGGGTAATTTGTTATGCTATTAGAAACTAGGTAATTCTATGTTTTATTAAAACTGGCTAAAAGTATAAAGGCTGAACAAATATATAAGTAATAATCCTAAATTTATCTCTAGTATGAAGGGTCCGGGGGGAAATAGTGGTAACCCTCATTTGTAAATAAAAATGAGTTGAGTACAGAAATAGAATGGTAGCACTCATATCTACTGACTGTGGAAAAAACTCAAGTTAAAAGCAACAAATGGCCATATAGTAGCCCCATAAGCCAGCGTGAGAGAATGAATTTTCCGAACGTAATATCTCAATTCATGCTCAGTGTGGGTTACCATCATTTCTCCTCGGACCCTTCGTATGTTTTTAATTAAATATTGATTAATAATTCATAAAAAAAATACTAGTAACAGTTAGGCATTGTCTGCAAAAATATTCTTAAAACTAAATTATCCACTTCAACTCACTGCCCTCAAGAAATTCTATTGGTTTGAGAGGGTGCAAATATTGTTCTCACAAAATCTGATTTTATAGGATTACTAACCAACTACGCAGAAGTAAACGTCAAATTTGGTGACATACTATACGAAAGTACAAGAAGTTGGAAAGAATTATGTCATTCTTGACTTTCACTGAGGTACAATAAACATTTTTAAAGTTGCGGGGTGTTCTCGAGGACTTGGGGATGACACCCTCCACAGGAAGAATCTGACGGAATCACTGTTCCACCCCTTCCACAACATCTGTTCCTCAGATGTTGGATGCAACGGCGTGAATTTATCCAGAAAGTTAATTTCCTCATATAAATGATAGATAAACGAGGTTTAAGTCGGGGTTCTGAGCTGGCCAATACTGCTAATCTCATGCTATCAGAGAATAGCCATCATCAATTCAGAATTAACAGACTCAATTCCTTTAAACGTCTCCTGCCTTATAAAACATTCATTATCAGAATGTTACAGTAATCGTCTTCCTTTATGAGAATACGGGCAACTGATTAATCTATACCATACCATGAGAAGCAGTTTCACACCATAAGTTTACCATTTCCATACTGCACAATGGATACAACATATATCAAAATACTCAGCCCCAGTGAGTAAATTAACTGATTTATGATTAGTATAGGGATAGCACTTTGGTTCGTATCCTACTTTCGGTCATTCTGTCTAAGTTTTTCCAGGGTTATAATCAGTTCCAGAAGTTGTCCTACGTGAATAGCGTCATTTTAGATCCTTTGATGAAATCTTATATTCCGCTTTGACGCTACGTCCGCACTCAAGAACTGCTATGGTAACAAAAGTGGTTGAGGTCTCATTGGAAAGGACTTCAGAACACGAGTTGAAAGCCGCCCGAATCATCTTGGTTAGTACTATGGTTCAGTGTTGCCAACCCAGTTTTTAAAGTAAAATTTTAAATTTCTTCCATTTCTTTAGACTTACATGGACCATAATTTGTATACACATTATTCGACACAATAGAAATATATTCGTAGTATCATCGCCCAAAGCAACCCAGTTTGTTACTGTTGTCAACCTATTCTCTTTAAAATCGAATTTATGAAATTGTTTCGCTGATTTTAGACGTAACAGTACGAAATTTAGTATAAACATTTGAAGTTGACACAGTTGAAGAATAGCGTGGGTGTCCCTTATCCTAAGCAGGATAGTTGATAGTGTTTCCAACTAGTGTCCAAAAATATCTCAAGAACTACAAGAATTATGGTTGAGATAACTTTGGAAAGGTCTTGGCTAGATTAGCTCAGAGCCACCGGAATAGTCTTTTCTAAACGTTACATTTTTCAGTGTTGCCAACCGGCTTAAAAATGCAATATTTACTTTACTTCCACACTGTTATACCTATTCTCACCAAACTTGGCATAAACATTACTTGGCACAATAGAAAAATACTGTGGATGTTCCCGCCCTTAAACACTCGGATTGTCAGTATTGTAAACTATTTATATCAACACACATATAGCAATTTTGACCTGACTTTTAACTGAATCAAACTGACAAGTGTGACAACTTCATGCAAGCTTAGCAACTCAATCTAGAAAGGTTTAAACAAGGTTTAATCGTACAATCTAGTTTACAAGAATCCAGATAGAAATAGCCTTAACAGATTAAAAATCACAATCAGGTTTCAAGAGAGATTCAAACACTCAGTTTGTCATATTAAGGTCACTTCAGGGCTATGTCGTACTTGAAGTCCAGTTGTTTAGCTCTTGCTATGACCAGGATTGTGTCATCAACAGTGAAAGAAATTTACTATTTCAATAAACGGAAGGACGTATAGTTTTATAGTAGGTTTAAAAAACAAACAAACAACAACGTGAATTTCATTACATCATATCATTATTCGTCATATTATCTCGTTTCTCGTACAGTTGAAATGTTCACACTTGTCTGCGACCGGACTTGAACCTGGATTCTTTTGATTTGAAGTTCGTTTCCCTAACCATCTTTTACTGAGACATCTGCTATTTTCTTATTAGAGAGACATTTTCACAATAGCATCCCCGTAGCTACTGAGATTTGGGGGTAATACAACTATCATGATAATGTTATCAAAAGAGGCACTAACTGAATTATTATTAATAATAATAATAATCGAAACGACACTGAGAGGCGAGCATTTTCGAGTCTTGATGCCTGCCATCCTTTCTTTAATAATTGATTAATTCTCGTCTTCCAGGTTTTTCATTGCTTTCACCAGGCAAATGTCGAAATGATACCTTATGAAGACGAACGTTACTACCGTTAGCATCTATATCGCAGAAGAATGTTCGGTGGAAGCCCGATATTCCTACAACTTAGGGTAAGCACATGTCAAGGAGGTCCCGCGATTAGAATATTGCTTGAGTACCAGGGCAAAAGGTGTGAGGAATCAATATTTCCTAAGCAGATAATTACCGGTAATGGGATGTTTAGATCGTTTTTATGAATTAACACTAACTAAAGTCATTTTATTCGAAGCTACTCGAATCGTGCTTTCCCTAAGCTTGGATAGGTCTAGATTGTTTCACATTTCGTACTCAATTGCTGAAAACATTGCATATCTTTGAAACTGAAACAAGCTTAGCGAAGAAACCGATTGTAATTTCAACGTTCACCGATACACATTTCTTATTTCCTATACAAGAGTTCACGTTTAAGCTGAATTAACACATTCTTTTTTTAAGCTACGTATTTATGTTAAAAAAATTGTCCAAAATGTATTGTCTTAGTTACATGTCCATGCATTAATGTTGATTAAATAGTACATAATGTTCGTTAGTCCATAAGAGTTACTTCTGTACTAATAGATATGTTCTCTTTGATCCATTTTTTATATCCAAAGTAATATTTTGATCCTAGGGCACATACTTAATACATTGAATTTGTAATTAAGAAGTTAAGAAATAAAATGTAGCCCATTCTAGAGACGTTCTTTCGGAAACTTTCCGTCAATAACACGTCCAATTATTGCAATAAACTCGGTTTTACTTTATTTAACTTATTTTTTCTGAAGCTAGGTATTTAATTCTAAAATAATGACAAAGAATGTCTTTCAACCTGTAAGGAAGTGCTCATTGGGAGCCATCTACCCTTCTCTCACGAAGATACTTAACGTCACTCGCACCAAAGTTCATGAACTTTCTTTTCAGAAATTCCGTGAAAGGTGATATATCTTTTGAAGAATAGAGTTCCGTGACCAAGTTCCTCCCGTCTTAAAATATATTGCCAAAGTAGGAGAACGCGAAAACTCTTCAATTAAATAAAAAAAAAAACTTTCTAACAGATCGAAACAAAAAAACCTAAAGCATGAAAAAGGAAAACACTAAACACAAAATGTGAGGTGCCCGCATACCGTGTTTAATTAGGAAAATCTTATGATAAATTTGCATAATTTTATTATGTTTGGAAGAAAGACTCAGTGTTGCTGATTACGAAATATGTACCTCCTGGTCCACACATTCATTAGCGAAATTCTTGGAATGCTTTAACTAAACATTAAAAGGACAAAAATGTTTGAACCCAGGAAATAAGTGAAGGATGTGAACTTCACCAAAATCTAAGGTAGGCTAAACCATTAAAGTAAAAGGATTATATTAACCATAGACAAAGACTCGGCTGAGAATTATAAGGTTCTATCTAACATTTAAATTCTATGTAATTAGAACCTTATAATTCTCAACCGACGAAAAGTTATCAAAGAGAACCATTTTACTAATCATGAAATCCTGGCTTAGAAAATTTTATGATGTCACTGATAGATGTGTCTCATAGCAATTCATTCTGTCTTGTAGATTCTAAAAATTTTAAGCTCTGTTATTCATTTCGCAGCTCATGCATGTGCCGATAGACCCATATTTATAGAACTAACTATAGGTGATGTCAGACGTGACGTCATTGACTCAACCAAGGTTATTAGAATTAGATGATAAGCCAAAATTGAGAAAACCAGAATCCGTGCAAAACTATCCCGGTGTACACAGCCAAAAGTTAAACGAGTTTGTAAAACCGAGGCTCTTTTTTCGTGTTGTTTAAATAATACGTCTATTCAACCAAATTAACATAATAATATGTAAGGTTATGAATAAACGGCATTCTCCTAAATTCTGGCCTTGCATATCTAGATGGAACCTGAGCTTGGTACATTCGGCTGTTTTTTTTAATGTTGGCCTATCATCTAATTCTAATATCCTTGGTTGAGTAAATGACGTCACGTATGACATAAACGTTACCGATTGACATCTATCAGTCAGTGATAGTACTGATAGTACATGTTTATGAAGGGTCTGTCTCTCATTGTGTTAACAGAACATTTGGAATTTTTTTGTTTTATAAAATATTAACTAAATTGTTGTTCTTATTTTATAGAAATGATAATAGATATGTTTTCGTTCTATCCTATGTTTGAATTTACAATTTTCTGTAGAGTTTCTATCTACCATGCAAAGTTGTATATCCTTTGAAACATGTTAGCGAATGAGAAAAAGCATTTTGATCTTTTCTACTAATCGTGAAGGCTCCGGTCCCTTCCCAGATAGCATACGGACTTGAATCAAAGTTGTCAGTTACTTATTTTCACTTGGTCAAGCTTAATATCGTGCTGTACTTCACAAACAAACATGAAGCTAACTTGTTGGAACAACATGAGTAGCTTGTTTGAACAACATTGCTGCTGGTTGTTATTGAAAAAAAAAATAACAACTGATTCAATCTTGTTGGAACAATCAGCTGTGCGAGGAAACTTATTTAACTTGAAAACTGTTCGAGTTTTGTTACGTATTGCATTGTCGCTGTGGTATTAGTGCCCTGTAGTCGCATCATGTGATAGGAGTGTTTTACTAGAAGCTAGCTAAACCCGCTAACTCCCTCCCCGTTACTATACGACTCAGGGATCTAGTAGCGTTGGGCTACGTTTCTTCAAGCATAAACAACAGAAGTAGCGGGTGGGTGTGCAAAGTGCGTTAAGTCAATAATAGTTCGAATTGGGTTATACAAAAAAAAATCTCGATGGAAAAGGTGAGATGAACGCTTGTGTATAATGCGGAAGGTCATAATGTTAATAGTGGTGACTTTATGAAGATCTGTATTATGTGTTATCTGAGATCGAAACAGAAATGAGTGTGTAGAATGTGTTATTGCAGGGTATTGATTACTTATCACAATTGTTGACTTAGCGCACTTTGCGCACCTACTCGCCAACTGTGTATATGAATGTAATCGGGGTATATTTCACTAACACACATTGCAAAGTGGCAAAACAAAAAATATACCTGAATGGAGGAGCCTTCAAAACTTAACGAAAAATTCATCTGCAAGATTTTCGGCGCTAAAGGCGTGCAAATTTATGGAGGCGTCATCACATATGACGTGATATCTTCAGAAGAAAATCATACAAACCATGTTGGTTTAGCAAGTCACATTCGAAGTTGTACATAATATATCTATTTCAGCAAAGTTTATGATTAAAAAAATACCGCATAGACGTGTTTTCCTGTGCAGGAATTACATTATCAAGTAATTACTATGGTTTCCTATGGCAAGTTTTGAACTCTCTTTTAAGTGACATTCTTCAGTCATTAATTTTGTTAGCATGAATGTATTGGGCACGTCTTTGCCCCTGATTTGGTAAACCGACACGCTTTGTGTAATCACTTCTGGAAATATGAAGTCATCTGTGACGATGCTGCAGATCTCTGTACGCCTCCAGCCCCGAAACTACGTATTTTCGAACAGAAAGCCTGCACGGTAATGCTTAAAATATTGGTCTGCACTTCTTCTGAAATTTTAAGCGAAATCGGAGAGTTTGAAATCGGGTACTTCCCTTGTAAGTTATTTTTTAAAGTAATATTTCCTCTCGTATTGCTCAATTTTATCATGAAATATCACACCAGTATCCCCCAAAATTGATATTTCTAGATAAATTATATTTGTTCGGAAACAAATTGAACCTTTTTATGAGATATATTGTTGAAATATCTTTCCTGAAGGGGTGTTAAACTTGTCCAAATACTTTTCATACCCGCTGTATAGAGTTTTCTTATCTATATGTTGTATTATACACTCAAAATTACGGTATTAACGGTAAACAATAATTGCATCCAAACAGCAGTATGAAGGATATATTTCCACGTGCAAGTCTACTCCTACTTTTGTGTGAGTTCTTCTTGTCGCTTATTTTTCTTGTATATATTTCTTTTTCTTAAATTATGTTTGTATATGACAAAATCACGATGAATGATCCTCGGAATATCAAGATAATTTCATCTCACGGAACGCCAAGATGAGTCATTTTCGACCCATGCGTATTTCTCGTATAAAATAAAATACTTGTTCAAAATCAAGAGTATGGAATTCATTGTATTCTATTTATTACATTGTATTGTATTTATTTATTTTATTTTATTTTTTCAAGTAGATACTACAAAATAATGAAATATACAGAAAAAACTAATACTTCATTAACCTTGTAACCATTTTCATGGCTGCACAAAAATAAAGATACCATGAGTCTCTTAGTTATTTACACATATAAAGTACTACATATAAAACTACCAGAATCAAACTACCTTACTCTCACATGTAAAGCACACCGTATCTGTTGTATTCTGATTCTTGCAAACGAAGCGATTGCATTGCTGACAGTATGCGGAGTACTTGTCTTTACCATTACACAAGCAGCATCGTCCACGTTTCTTCGCTCCTTGATTGAGAAATTATAAAGTGTAGGTCGTTTTGAAAGAGACGTGTGATCATTAGAACCGACAACAACTTGTTATTTCAATATAAAATTAAATTTAAAAATAGTTACACAAAACGCAAAGGAAAGGTCAAATTGACTCATGCTTGATTATCTTAAGTTATTACACAACAAATGCATGGGTTTAACGTCATTTTCTCCCATAAGATGTTTGGATATGTACGTGAAGAATACACAGCATTTAACTCTTCCATTTAAAGACTAATGGACAAAAATAATATGTTGATTGTATGGGTCATTTATGACCTGGTCTTGGCGTTCCGAGGGATAAACGACAGAAAATTTGTTTTCATTTTTTCTTTCATTCTTTCTTTTTTTTCTTTTCTTTTTATTAAGTGGTTTATATCGATGCACGAAACTCCAGAAACAACACAAGCAATGCACGAATTAACTCCTTTACCCAGGAGAGGGATACGTGATGAATTTTATATAAGTACTGTAGCACACAAGTTTCAGGGAGGAATTTATCAATGAAATAGATTTTCCAAAGGGAGATAAGCTTAGTAGAAGGAGAAAACAAATGACCATGTACTGTAGAAATAGGAGAACGAAAATCGGCGCCCTTGACTACTACTACTATTAATTGCTACCTTCATTCAAAGTAGTGTATGTCTGGAGCGACATCTCTCTCACAAACATTTTAAAAATCTCAACTCTGTCCCTTAAGAATCGTGGTTACCATAATGCAAGTGAGTCCCGGAAGACATTACCTACACAAGCTCTCTTTTTGAACATTCTGTATTTCAGAAAGAGATTTAGACGCATCAACGCTAGTCTGTTGGTGCTAAATGCGGGAGGTATGGATGATGCGGGAATAATTCATACCTCATGTCACTCAGCTTATGTTTAGTAATTTTTGCGATATAAAATTTAGCGTTGTGTGGTAAGAACAGATGAGAGAGGACCCTTTCTACTGGCCAAGAATGGAATGTCAATACATATAGTCAATTTCTGCAGAGTACGTGACAGCAATACACTTCTTGCCATTAAAAATGCGACACCAAGAAGGATACATCGTATTAATGCAAAATTTGCAGAATATGTAGAGTATGAAAAAATAAACCACTGATTACCACGACAGCATTGTGACATATCAGAGGCACCGGGTATGTTATCTAGGAGCAGCAATCGGAGCCACAGTGCAGTGGTAGACGACTGGTGTAACGCGACTGTGTGTATATGTTCGAAAGTTCCTCGTCGTCGAATGAAGCCCTGCCAGCAGGTTTTCACCTTTCGATCACGGAGAAACTGTGGGATATCCTGAATGCGGTTTATTCTTCCGAGACATTGGTGCTGTATCGGACGGACTGTGTCCCCAGTGCAGTGCATATGAACTCGATGACTCCACGAAGACACTACGAAAGACATCCCGAAAGCAAACGAGTCCGCCATACCACGGACCGCGAGGACAAACGGC
>JAGDQP010057800.1:0-12673 GCA_022664845.1 Lepisma saccharinum
TATGAGGGTGCTACGTGGTGAGGCACGTCTCTTAGTTGAAAAGCTGATAGATATGCAAAGTCAGGATGGTTGGGTGGTAATGTGAATGGTATAGAGTGAATAAGAGGGAAAATGCTAGTTGGACGTATGTAGTTCGAGTAGGATGAGTCTCGTGATTCTGAATAATGTCATGCAGTAGTAGATGGTTTTCTTCATATCTGCATGTGATGTATTTAGTCCGTAGTTTCTGTAGGTGGAGTAGCAGATGGGGAATGTAATTCGTTCATATAGTTCATGAGTAGGACTAGGAAGTTTTACCCGGTATGCAATTCTGAGGGGATGTCTTTCAAGAATTTGAAGTTTCTTATATAATTTGACGTCTGCTGAAATCTATGCAAGGACCCCATAGGTAAAGACTGGGCGGAGGAAAGCTTTATACGTGTTTATCATAGTTGTTGTCTTTAGACCCCAGGTGGTACCTGTGAGACGTTTGAGAAGATTTAAGCGATTGCTTGCTTTTGAAATGATTTTCTGTAAATGAGGTCGCCATGTGAGATGGTGGTCGAAGATTATGCCTAGGTATGTTACTTGTTTAGATGGAACAACGGATTCATGTGAGACTTGAATACTTAATCGATTGGGATTTCTTCGAACTCTTGATCTGCGTCTAGGTGGAATGAAGACAATGGCTTGAGTCTGGCGAGAATTTATAGTAAGCCCCCACTTACTGCATCATGTGATGAAAGTGTTGATGGCCTCGGTGAGTGTGAGATTGATATGTTGCATGGAGTGGCTGAGGGCAAGAAAGGCAGTGTCATCCGAAAAATATGGATGTTGGGTGGTAAGGGTGAAAAATCTGCGACGAAAAGAAGGTATAAAAGTGGGGATAGGGAGGAACCTTGTGGTACTCCGCAGTGTAGGAAGATAGGGTGAGAAATAGCGGAGTTAATGTTGATGTAGGCTAAACGGTTGGTAAGGAAGTGGAAAATAAATCGTAGGTATGTGACAGGTAGTCTGAAAGCTTGGAGTTTGTAGATAAGAGCCTGGTGCCAAACGCGATCGAAAGCTTTTTCTAGGTCGAAAAGGATTAAATAGGAGGGTTGTGATGTCTTGTAATGGTTAATGATCATATTTGTAAGTCTGAGAAGTTGATCGTTTATAGTGAATGATGGACGGAAACCAGCTTGATGGAGGGGAAGAAGATTGTAATGATCTAGGTGAGTGTGGAGTCGTTTAACCAAGATTTTATCTATAGTTTTACTGAAGGTAGATGTTAGTTGTATGGGGCGGTATGCGGAGACTTCATGTGGTTGTTTTTGAGGTTTGGGAAACATTAGTGTTTTAGATGTTTTCCATTCGGGTGGGATATATCCAGTACGGAGGATGAAGGTAAATATTGTGGCGAGGAGATGGATTAAGTTAATAGGAGCTTCCTTGAGATGACGTTAGGTTATTTGGTCTATTCCAGGAGCGGCATTGCGTTTGCGGGTGATGGCTTGGATGATTTCATCGGTGGTGATATGTGTAGTAAGTGGGTGTTCTGGTAGATGGTGATCTATGCTAGGTTGTAGATAAGGTGATAAATTAAGACGGTCAGAAGGATGTCGTTGGCATGGATTGAATGGGATTTGTGGAGTAAAGATGGTTTGTAGGTAATTAGCGAATGCGTTAGCTTTGTCTTCGTCAGAGTGAAGGGAGTGTGCTTCTTGGATGAGTGGGTAGGATGATTTACTGTATTTACCGGTTAGTGAATTAAGGCGCTTCAAATACTTGGTAGAATGGTTGATCTCAGCTAACGTGTTGCAAGTCTTTATGCATTGTCGCAGTTTATATGCATTAATGTAGTTATGAACTGATATTGTCGGTGAAGACGGAGAGATTCAGGGTTGCTTGTGCGTTGAAAGTCGCGAAAAGGTGTTCGAGAACGATTTATTAATGGTAAATATTGTGGAGGTAAGTTTGGACAATGAGGGTATGAGCTGTTAGTTGGGATGTGTTTTTTAGAAGCTTGATGAATTACATTATGGATTTTGTCAAGAGCAGTATATAGTTCATGTTCAGTTGATGGAGGTGTTATGAGTTCAGTATGAGTTTGTACAGAGTTTCTATATTCATCCCAGTGGGCTTTGTCGAAACGAAGTACAGTTCGTGGAGGTGGCTCTGATGTATGTTCGATACGGTGATTAGTTTGGATCGTCAGTTTCACTGGAGTATGGTCACTACCAATAGGGTCTAAAACTTCTATGTGGCTGCGTGCGGCTAATGATGTGGAAGTGATGATGACGTCGGGAGTGGTATTGGAAATAGGTCGGGTGGGTTTTGGAATATGATGAATGGTTCCGGTTGTGTGTAATTCTATAAGATTTTGAAAGTCTGTTTCTTCTCTAGCTGTGCGACTGTGAATGTTAACATCGGCCATGATGATGTAGTAACGAAAGTTGTTGGAAATATATGTGAAAAACATTGTCGGAATATTTTGGCCGGGCCTTATGTATATGGTCGCTAGGGTGATGTAGATACTTTTGTAATAGATGGTGGTGATAATGTGTTCAGGAAGATTAGGGAGGTTGGATTCGTGTTGTCTGTGGGCTATGTATGGAGGAAAACCTATTGCTTCTCCACCATTTGCTCGGAAGGCTGGTATGGTACTGTCACAACGTAAGAGGACATAGTCTGGTATTTTGCAGTTGTGTTTCAAGGTGAGATGAGTTTCATTAAGCATGAATGTATTGACGTGTTCTTCGAGAAGAAGCTGTGTGAAGAGAAGTTTATGGGAGGTGAGAGAGCGGAAGTTTAGGAAAAAAACGTCAAAGCCATAATAATCATGATCAGATGATAAGATGTTGAGATTTGTTTACACTTCTGTCTCCAAGCACTGCCATGAAACTGAACGTACGGGCCGGAATAGGTTGCATTGAAGTTGACATTTAAGGTTGACCTCGCTGCGTATTGGATTTCTTGAAGGATGTGATGGCGTTGAAATGGATGGATATTTTGAAGAGTAACAGTGATGAAAGCAAGCACTTGATCAATGGCGATCGGTTGGTAGATTCAAGTGACTGGTCTGGTAGTTTGTGCTGGAGTTTCTGTTGTGCGGATCGGAACGATAAGTTCAGGTTTTATAGGTTCAGCTGTCGGTCGTGATTTACATTTGTAACTAAAGGTGAGATGTGCTTCACCACAGGTTGTGCATTTCGAAGGTCTTTGTAGGTTGGTGCATGATTTGGTGAAGTGAGACCCTGAACAGAAACCACATTTGACGTTGTTTGTGCATTTAGAAGTAGGATGATCGTTGTACGTTTGACAATTTTGGCATCGAATCGAAAGTGGTGGTGATGAATGTGAAGGATCAACACGGCAATGCTTTTTATAGATGAGAGCGCCATTTGATAAGAGATCATCAATGGTTTCTTGATGATTTGTGAGGACACGCACCATGAAGCTAGCCTAGCCGGTTCTGGTTTGGATTCGAATGCATTTGATTATGGAATAGCCTTCAAGTTTGAGTTCTGATGACGACTGAAAGTGTAGGTTGGCGATGAGGTGGTGGTGGTTGCTTTGGTGGTTTGTTATTTAGACGTGCTAAGTTGGCTGATTGACAGAAAATTTCAAAACTGTGTTGGCTGCAAATTTATGTGGCAATGTCCGGATCAATTGATTTAATAATCATGCAGTTTCTTGTCGGTATAATGAGACTGATGATGTCTCGACTGAAGTACTTATTAAGCTGTTGAAAGAGAAGTTTTTGATTCCTGACTTTTTCGTCAAAGTTCGTCAGAAGGAAAGAATGTTTTGGAGAAAGTTAAGGAAATTGCTAATGATCGTTCTGTCAAGTAGTCTTCATATAACTATATATATGTGAAAAATTACAATAACCATTTGCAAATAATTATTTTACAGATTAAATAAGTTGTGAGAACTCTTTTAGAATAGTTTCTGATAACTTAAAATTTTCATAAATAATTACTCTGCTCATAATTCATATATTAATTTGGGCCAGTAGAAACAAACCAATAAATTTTCTGCTCTAAACCAGCCATGACACTCTGGCGACATCTATTGAGCATCTCGTTAAACTTCTTGATGTTAAGCAACCAGCGATACAATTACAAAATTACTTGTTAAACAACTTATGGGCGTTTCCACGACTCATTCGTTTGTTGTTAAATAATTAATAGTATTAGTAACAATAATATATAACACTGATGCATTCAAATCATACAGCAATTAGACCCATATCAGGATGCACCGCAAAGGCACTAGAGTTACTTGCAGTTCAACAACTTTCCCCTATATTATTTTGAAACAGCAAAAGACAAGCAAAAGGTATATGAAAATTAACATAGTTGGAAACAATACAGGAGTTTTAAGTTTAACACAGTTTCAGTAGCAAGTAATACAACAAATTGGCAACGCCAATGCGTTTCGTGTCGCTCCGACATATTTTACTTATGGCGCTCGAAATAAGATATTGGATCATATTTTCTTTTTCAGTATTTCTTAGGTAGAATATCCCCAATGAATTCAAGACTGCTCTGTCCGAAAAGATCATTCAATATGTATACAATCATTTATCTAATTTAATTTTAGTCGAAATAAGCCTGAATAGGACCACGTTGCAACAGATAACAGTAATTCGTTTATTGAAAGTCAATATGTCAAACAGACTTCATTTGAAGAACGACTCAATTTTGAAAATCGTGGTTGCCTAACAGACAGGAGTAAATTACCTAGATCTTAACGAAATTTTGTTGCACCTTTTATCAGTAAAAAAGAATCAGTGATTACGTTTATAATCTCTACGCATATGTAAAGTCGTCTTATTCGTGCTCATTTCGACCCAAATTTACTCCAGAGAAAATCTGGGAATACCCTAATTCCTTTGAGGAATCACTTGCACAGCCCTTGAACAATTTTGGAATATGCAATTTTCGATAGAGCTGACTTGAATTTCTTGACGGTAAGATGTTGCTTCATTTCTACTGTTCCTGCGTTGGAAATATCTACGTCTAGAATTCATTTTCCCACAATTTCGGCAGTCTATAGCGCCAAAATGAAACATTTATGTACCCTTGATTACCTATACTTTTTTAATTTTCTGTTAGATATTTCGTGAGATAGGTCTGTCTGTTTTGTTTTGCTGCAAACTATACATCAGAAATTATTATTTTCTATGTGTATGTCGGACTTGTCTCGAATTGTTGTGTTCAGAACGTTCTCAAGACTATCGGAAAATAAGATTCCGGCTTTGTAACATTTTGCTCTATAGTGGGAATAAGTGGAACTCATTGTATATAACTTTATCATGGTATGATATATATTCACTACTGCTCTCTAATTTTCACGTAAGAATCTAAAGTTATTTAATCAGCTTATAATTATTTAGTTATGATGGAGTTATTATTTCAGAAGTAAAATATAAGGATTTAAAATAGTTTAAAATATAATAATTGTTGTTCTCGTCATTAAAATCAAAAGCAATAGAAGCCTACGCTAGTCAAATTGCAAAATAATAATAATAATAAACAGAGTTTTCTCTTTATTCAGCTACTTTCCTTATAATTGTTGAAATGTTTCCATAGAAACAAAAAACTTCAGAATATTATCGGCTTATTTCAAATTTACCACTAAATGCTATCAGTACTGAAGATTACACTCAAAATTGAAATACGATATACGAATACTATGGCTGAACATCTTAAACCTACACTCTTTTCTGAAGAAAACGGTATATTTTCTCAACTAAATCTTTGCAACTGTTTACATTCAAACTTCTGTACGTGGATAGAAAGACGTTTGGAAACATGTGTGAAAGATTGTATTATCTTTTAAATTTATTTTAGAATTTTAATTTACTTAATATGTGTGTACTGGTCTGAAACTAAAATCAATCGATTCATCATTAGTATTCTTGTGACTGTTTCAAAATTCAATTTTTCAGGAAATGTGTGTGGGAATTTTAGTTTAATTATTAAGATTTTAAGGCTGAAGTTTACCTTCAGCCTTTTCGCGAGAAAATAGCAAAGAGAACCCAATGCTACTAAGAACGAAACGTTATTTCTTATGCATAGCTATCAGTTAAACGATTTTGAGTGCTTTAAATTATAACTAAAATTTTGATAAATATTTTACTCCCGTTTATAACTCAGCAAGCTTCAAACTCCTCAAATTTTCTTTCCATTTCTCGCTTAAAAATTCTTTATGATGTTTGTCACGCGGTGGTGGTATTCCATTGAAATCACTGCTGATATATGTGCCATCTATCAACATTATACTCACTTTATAAAAAAAATACATGCGCAGATTAAACATTAAATGCACGTTATATTTGCATTTTAGTAAGTTAAAATCTCATTTATTAGGAACTCATTTTTTTACTATTATTTTCGAAAAATATATATATAAATATAATTTGTCGTCACTTTCAAAATACAATGTACGTCCCATATAAGTAAAGGCTGATTTTCATTAGAGCTTATGTTGCTTACTTTGCTTGTGATTTTGATTAATAGCCAATTGAAACACGTGTTTTAAAGCCCTATTTTACATGTTCTATGTGTAACACGTATTTCAATTGGCGACTCACCCAAATCGCAAGCAACGCAAGCGTTCATGAAAATCAGTCCTACAGTTGCATAATTAATTTTCCGAAGTTAAAATATGCAGTGATGTGTTGTTTTTGTTCCAAATTTAATTCAGTATTTTTTGTCATTGAAAATAAACATTTTTGTTACTGTATTGTGGATTTGTAGGAGCTTATTAATATGAAAAATCGTCCATCTGGTTTATCTGAACCGGGTCCAATTCCATCGAAACTGTATGAAAGAGGTTTTAATGTATACGAACGTCCTTTCTGTTCAACTGTATCTGCTAAAAGAAATGTAACATGGATTATGATGATATGACTTTATTTCATTAGAACATTATTTTTTCCTAGTGGGTTCAACTGAGCTTTTATCTCGATTACAATCCCAAAGTAAATATAGTTTTTGAAGTACCTTAATATTATTTGTCTATTCTGGCATGCATCCCATTTTCTTGTTGAAAAGTATGATTTTTTTCGTATCTTTAATTCTATCAGCTCTCTTTTATTCGCAATATGTTTCTAATCACTAATCGCACATCTGCTAATGGATTAAAATGCTTGTGGACAGCGTAAACTCATAAAGCAGATAAGTGCCTGCAGTTAGAACTTTTCAGAAGCATTTAATTTGATTGATAAAATCTATTATAATAGACGTAACGGAAAAATCATTTTCAGTGAGGAAGTAGCGTAAATATCTATTAATACATGATTTGGAAATGATGAGTAAAATATTGTTGTTAAAATCTTCGAAAATAAAAGTAAAAAAAAAAGAATGCCGTCGTTACTCTGTAAATTTTCTAAAGCTGTAAATATATATATAATTAACCTATTGTGTATCTTCCAAAGTAAAAAAGAGAAACATTTCTCATTTTATTCAAAACCAGTTTATATTACATTATCCAACAGTGAATATCAACCAAAGGACCATTTTTGGCTTAAACAATAACTTAAACAATACTGTAAATGTTAGTGAAGACAAATATTTTCTCAAAGTTAAAATTTTTAATATTGAAAAACTGCACTGCAGGTTATCTCTACCTATTGGACTATCCCAAAATTTGACTTTAAAATTCGTAAGTCTAGTGGCTTGTATTGAATGCATTTTTGTTCCACAATAAAGTTCCACACTGCCCTTCAACTGATTCCAATGAAATTTTGTATGTAATAAATAAACCATATGAGAGAATTACTAAGCTGAATTGTAAGTGCATATCACTTCTGGTTATCATGGAAATCACGTCCAAAAATGGCCACTTCCGGATTCTAATTGTTACAGTGTTCAAAATTAATTCTGATGTCTTGGGGATAGCTTAAATTATCAAATCCAAATTTCGTATGGCAGGTACTAATATAATGAGGATGTTACAGTATAGCCCTAAAGAACATATATTCAACTGTTTTGGAGAACATCATAGCTTCCTTATCCAAACGTTCAAGTTTATTAAATGAAAATGAGCGTTTCCTACGAAATTCTGTGTTGTTTAGCCAACAGCACCTAGTTATCACAAAACAATACGTCACTCAACTTTATCCCGTATAATGTAGAAGAACATACTAAAAAATCATTTGGTAATCATTTTGTGGCCTGATAGAAGAAACATTTCAAAGTCTTAATTTAAGTCCCTCACTTCGAAGTATATTTGTGAAATTCACCGAAATAAATCATTATATCTAAAAATTCGTTAGATATGCGAAGCACATTTTGTGTGACTTGAAAATTAAAATTTCTAGTTGATAATTTCAACCGTGTTTCAAGTAGAAAAAGGGCTTTAAATAACGCTTGGTTTTACAAATTATAAAACAATATATGAGTAAGCTATTTTTATGATCAGAGCCATTTAAAGGACATGGAAGTTACACAATATAAAATAAGCATTTTAGAGCTATGTAGATCATAATAATATCCGTAGTTTACAGCCATTCACAAATACATTTTATCAAAATGGAAAAGCAGAGTGTAGTGAAATATATAGAAGTATGATAATTGTTATAATCAGTTTCACAGTCCATGTCTACTTGCACATAGATTTCAGCAGCGTTTAATACCCATTGCAGTACCCAAGATTTTTTGGTCTCAGAAAACTATCCGAATGCTGATTGCAACTCAAATACAAAACGACTGATGCCACAGGAGCACAGAAACCAGTTGTTCCTGCTCCCGCTCTGCATTAACATTACAATTTTTTAATGTCGGCGTTGTCGTCTAAAATTCATAAATGGTTTGCCTTCGTTGCTGTGTGTCACGATCGAAGTTGAACTCACAAAACTCTGGGTAATTGCTTGTAAATGAATACTCATTAAGCGCCTTCATCTCTGAAATGTTCGGCTGTATTTCCAGATGCCTTCTTCAGTTGATATACTCACTCTAAAAACTGCTTTATCACAGGGACAATACTCCTATTGCTAAGCTATTTATAAAAAAATATCATTATCGTGACGACAAATGATGTTATATTAACCATGTTTGACATTTCGTCAGTTACAATAAATGTTGATTCAGCACTCTTAATGAAGTATTGTTGAATTTACTATATTGTAACCATATTATTAACAATACTGATTTGTTAGGGCGGAAGTAACTATACAGTATTGTTGATTTAAGCATATTCAAAAAATAATGTATTCCGCATGCGTTCACCTTTACAATACTTCTTGTCGCGGGTTGACAAATAAAATGAGTTCGTCATACTTATCCCCGCAACTACAGAACGAATGAAAAGTTATAGCAAAAGTACGAATTTTAATATTGGTGATGGGTTCTGGATGATAATTATGATGATGCAGATGATGGTTAATATAACAACAATATTTAATTGTGTGAAGAAATTTACGTATGTTTCTATTAACGATGTGAAAATGTGTATGTGTGCTGTTTATGGGCCTGTTTATGGGCACAGATGGGACTGTTCTTAAAAAGGAAAACTTAAATACTATAGGTTTTTTTATATAATCGTGTCACGCTTTGTCGAATTAAATGCAGTATATACGTTCATATAAACTGGCAAATGCTTAAAGAAGTTTGGAAAGAATGCCACATGAATAAATGTTTTGCAGATGTTAGTGTGAGTCGTATGTTACAAGTGGTAGCAGAGAGATTCGTCTACAGCGTAACACTTTTCTTATAAGCTGAACAATGATAGTTCAAGCCTACCCGCGAGGTGGATTTCAAGTGTGCAAGCGGGAAAGCCTTTATTGACTTCCATTGATAATACAAAATTTTGTAAAACCTACAATACGAATGGGAATAAAGCTATTGTATTTCAGTGGATTCATTGATAATACAACAATAAAATATTGTTAGCGTATAGGAAGCTGTTGAGAACAACCATACAGATATTGTTAAATTCACAAAACATGGTTAACAATATATATATATATGAAATTTAATCATAACACATATTGGTTCCGAAATAACCAAATTTAATGATACAGCTGACCATTATGTCGTTATATCTACTATATTTTTAGGGTGCGCCAAACGTAATATATCATAATTGATCGTTCGACAACATAAGGAAATAACTTGATTTAATTACCTCCAATGTTATGTGTTGCCTTTGATTTATCTACAGGAACGTGGGGATTTCAAATTGGAAACCTTAGTCACATAGATGGAGTGAATCCCGGAAGCCTCTGTCGACGACGAAAATGTCATCCTCTTGAAGCCATGCTCGCATTTTCTCGATGTTCTTTTCAAGCACGTGTTCCTTTATTTTAGCGTCATGTTCCTATATTCAGCAAGGTTAGCAGCAACTATTTTCTATTTCAAACATTGCTTGAGATATCAACTTGAAAGTTTTATTGTGATGTATTATAATATCCGTACATGACACATACGATGTGATTTGGGAACCTTAAGATCTTTCATGCATGTGGTAGTATATTTAGGTCAATCTCATGTGCACTTCGAAAAGAGGTACATTTCTTTAGAGTCTAAAATGTTTCTTCCATCCATTAGATCCCATCAGTTAAGAAATGATTTTTGATAATATTCTCCTGCATTAGACGGAAATCATTTGAGCGGCGTATTGTTTTGTAACTAGTGGGGGCCCGATACTTTAACAACACATAGTTTCCTGGGGAAAATACATGTTTTATAATTAAAATTAAATAACTATTTTTTCTCTCCAAAACGGTTCATTATAGGTCTCTCGGACTACAATGTGACAAATTTCATTATATTAGTACCTACCATACGAAATTTAGATTTCATAACTTACATCATTCTTGAGATATCACAATTTATTTCGAACAGCACTGTATGAATTAGAATCCGGAAGTGGTATGCACATAGGATTTGGTTATTTGAACTCTCATATAGTATCGTCCTGGGACTTTGATAACTAAAGACCATAAATAAAACTTACTTCCCATATACTCTATTTATTATTTACACAATATCATTAGAATCGAATGAGGTGCAGAAAAAGGCCTTGCTATGCAGGACCAGTTTCCATAGCGACAAAGGTAAAATAGATTCTAATGAGGCTGTTCGCTCTAATTTGAGATTGAACATTATCAGATCAACAATATTGGTCGGTAATGTATTTTGCACTTGAAAAGGATTGATATTTTTTAAATATTATCATTGTAAAACATTTCTTTTATATAGTAAGGGTCTCCTTTATCCAAAAAAAGTCATACTACGTTATTTTCAGCATTTAAATATTTTAAAGATTTAAAATATTATCGTCCATGGTCATAATATTACATTTCTTCAAAGTGCCTTGTATTAGTCTGTGTATTGACAACATGATCGTTTCGTTTCTTTTATTGAACTTTGTGGAAGTTCCCATATTTTTTTTTCATAGTAAAGGTGTTAGAGTACCTCCCTATGAACAGCCAGGACAAAATGAAATTAATATTTGCATGAGCTACAAAGTTGCCTGATTCACATTAGGAATATTAATATGAAAAGTGTTACGAAGGATCAAAATCCAATATGGTCGCCAGCTGCAACATACATTGTTTTAAAGTCATATCTATATTACTTAGAGAAAAAAACATCAACAATGGAATTATGAAACTTAACTTGTTTCAATTGGTAAATAACGGACAATGAGCGACTGACAATTTTATGCGTTTAGAAGAAGAAGACAAAATCTCAGAAATTTCAAAATTTTACGCTATTTTGCTTTTAATATTTACAATTTTACGTGTTGATTGCTTAAAACTCACAATAACAAAAAAAAGTTTGAGATAAAAGTTGTTGCCAATTTCTTAATCTTTAAAATTGTGTGTATATATGACTGAACAATTACTGTGTTAGCTAACGTAGTAGCAATGAGGCGTATCAGCGCTCGAACAATGCCTTATCTTCTATGTGTGCCCTATCCCTATTAGGCTGTTTGAGCTCTCAAAGTTTAAAACAATTTGTTTTTACTGTGTAGCGGCAAGCAGAATAGGTGATGAATTACTGGTGAATTCTGGTGGTATTTTCATGTGATATATCACGTGCCCAGATAGCATGCCAGCTTGCAACAAGGTTCAGTAAAGTCAAAATTTCTAAGTGTGTAGTGAAAACAAGTAGAAGAAGGAAGAAGGTACTACAAATGTAAGCTATTTTTGTGCTCAGCAAGAGCAAATATAACCTCATAGCAGGTTAGTCATATTTCTATTAGCTGGAAATTATATTTAGTGAGTAATTTTCGTTTGTTTATATATATATATATATATATAAGGATCAGATTTCTTATTGTGATCAATTTTGTAGTACCAGACGTAGAGCAAAGTACCTAAAGTCCAAAGACTTTTCAAGAGGTAACCCAATTAGTGAAATCGTGGGCCAACCATAATAGAATATGGGGAAGTTATTTTCTGTTATGTGAGTACATATAGAACAGTCACGAATGATAATATATTCTGAATGAATTATTATATATTGTGAAACGTGTATCTGGTCAAGAGTTTGGCTGTTATGTACAGACACATACCTTTAATACCATTTTAGGGATCGGATAATTGTTTCAAATGTTTCTGGAATAAAAATGTACTCTGCTTATCGGGCACGGTTCATAAAATGATGTATTAATGATATAACGACATAAAACTGATCTTGCTACTGAATGGTTAAGGACAGTACTAGCTGCAGCCGACATCAGACTGATA
>JAGDQP010057801.1:1589-12673 GCA_022664845.1 Lepisma saccharinum
CCCTACTTTTTTCGATTTATTTTAGTGCTGTTTATGGTTTTCACACCACTAATTCATAAGTGACAAACATTTCCATCTAGGGATATTGCTAGGATTTTTTGTTTAGGGATGTAAAGCTAAAATTAGGTAGTAGAATTTTTCCGGATTTTATATAGATTTTTAATCTATATTATGCCACACACTTCCAGTAAAAATTGAGTTCGGCCTGTACTTGACGATTCGGGGGTTACACCACCATTAGCGGGGGGGGGGGGGGAGGATGTGGCAGAACCCTCGTTTAACTGTAGCATATCAATATTACTATCACTTCACGTTCATCTGGCAATGACTAGGTACCTGGATTATTGAATTTGCATCATTGCATTGCAGATTTTTGCATTCATATCTCAAAGTGTGTTTGAAGGAACTGGTCAGCTTATTCAACCTCTTATACTTTCTCAAATCCTTACGTATAATACGCATCTAATATGTAGGTGTTCATAAAACGTAAAGTTAGAGTGCAGTTATCTACATACCCCAAACTATGAGTGTTTTACTATACAACATATTTCAAGACTAGGACAATCCATAGCACGATGTAGAGCCCAGGAAGCGTTTTCTTAAATTGTTATTAGCAGCATTTATAATCAGAAGGCAATTTAAGCACAGTAATAGTTAAGGAGCTGCACTTAATACATTAACAGAATGAGCCGCAACCAAAGTAAAGTTTCAAAGTTCAAATAATAATATATATCGTGGAAATTATATGAAAATTCGGCTTGAAGTAAATTGCCTTCAGTCATACCTGAAGTTTGTATTATCAGAGAAAATAAAGCGGGTTTACTTCACTTTATGACACACAAAAAAATTAAAATGTACAGGAGTAATATAAGATTTCCAACGTGTGTAAAAGAATTAAAATAAAAAATATAACGAAATTTCGAATCATGGAAGGGTGAAATAAATGTGAAAGGGCGAGAGGTACTAGGGACTATTTAGTGTCTTGCGCGTTGGGGCAGGCACATGATGTCTTTTAAACGCCATGTACATCGCGTAAAATAATAATAATAAAAAAAGTCAAACCTCTTCGCTCGCTCGAATCCATGTATTTCTGGCACAATATGTGTCATAAATAACACGAAGTGTTGCCATAAGTACTTCTCAACATGTTAGCATGTTTATTGTGTTTTGATCAACTTGAGTGCGTATTTAACGAAATGGTAATGACACAGCGTTTTTGTAAAACTTTAGGGATTGTTGGTTGTCGCTAGGTGTTTATAGAAGTGTTTGGGGCAATTATTTGTACGGGAATAAGTGGTATAGAGCGTACATATGGTTCAAGCTGAGGGCCATAAAGTAAAGTTTGTCCAAGAAAGTTCTTAATTTTCTATAGTATTAATGCTAGTGTAATATTTCAAGTTTCTCTGAGCTAAATACTCTCCGAGCTGCATCCTTATACACAACTTATAACATACAACGCATCCTTTTTATTTGATTAATTTTCTTTCTTGGTAATACAAATCTATTGAAAGGTCTTTTGCGCCCTTGTACCTAATACACACGAAATTTCAAGCCACTTTAATATTAGTGAGACTTTCATAACAGTAGTTTTATTGTAAATGCAACACACGGGGATGCATTGCTTTTCACATGTGAAGGAACGTTGCAGCTGGTAATTCCGCCAGAACCATGATTGGGAGTCGCCACCTCTCCAACTTCACACAAGCATTGGATATTTTACGATATATAGTATACTATGAAAAGTTAAATATACACTCACCAAATTTTGGTCTCACATTCCTTCAAATTGAAAGTTCTGGCGGAAATAGCATTCAACATTGTAACTTAATATATCCATTTGGATGGAAAGTATATTCAAATCATACAATAAAGCACAGCAACTCCAATAATACATGAAAGTATTATTTATGGTATGATTAAAGCAGTCTACGTTAAAAGGGCACATGTACTGTGTTTTAACATTACTATTTTATTTTATTTTTACGTAGACCGCCTCCATTATTCTATTTATATCTTCAGTTCCATCAATTTCAATCAATTAAGAACCACAAAATGACAAAATCTAATCAATCAAAATCAAGAAAACTGTTGACACGTTGAACCAAATTACTTACTTATAGTGACATGTCATCAGAAAAAAACAAGTTATTCTTTCAATGTGAGGTAGTTTGAACACGAAATGTACATGTTAATATTTTGTAGGAATTAGAATAATGCAACAAATATAAACTATGTTATTTCTGTTTGCTAGTGACAAAACACCTTAAAGAAACAGAAAAATAGGAACAGTGGGGCCTCGGTGGCTCAGTTGGTAGAGAGCTCGATAGAAAGTCAGATCGATCCCTGCTCATGCCATGTGGGCTTTGTGGTGGACAAACACCGTGTGCGTGGGTTTTTGCAGGGTGCTCCAGTTTCCTCCCACTTTCTTCATTCCACCAATTCATCCCATCACTATCAATACGGTCTGAGCCATAGTTGCCTAAAGACCTTAAAAATAAATTCTAATTTAAAAAATAGGAACGGCAATGCATTAATTAATACATAATAGAATAACATAATGATACGGCTAATATGGAAAATGGGTTGAATGCTAATGATGGTAAATGTTCCATTCTGTAAATACTGTATCTATCTATCTATCTATCTATCTATCTATCTATCTATCTATCTATTTTTAATGGTTCTGGTCACAGACTTCGAATCAGCAATGAGGAGACACACTGATTCGAGTCATACTGGAGGCCATCTTGACCACAGCCGAGATTGTAAATAGACAAAAATTGAGACGGCTACTTGTGCATTCCTTTCCAAGGCCGAGTTATGTTATCCCTTATACTCATGACGCGCTTAGATTTTAGACGTCAAAAAACTCCCAGAAATGTCAATTAAAATTGTTACTACTACTACGTACTACTACTACTAATAATAATTTTCTCTTTTCTCGTTGCAGGCGGCTGACTCCCCCCATTGCTTCCTGGCCATGTTAACGATTTCGGAAGTGAGTGCTGACGATGCTGGGGAATATTTGTTCCTTGTGAAAAGTCCACGTGGTTTGGCAGAAGGGACTGTCATTTTGAATGTGACGCGCGCAAGCTTCTCTGTTTCGACGACCGACAGCCTCGCCGCCCAAATACTTGTGCATACTCTTGCGATCGTTGTACACAGATTTTTTATGAAACTGATGAGTGTGTGAATAAAAAAAAAATATTGTAAATGTACTTTGTTTCTGTGTTTTATTTATTATTTTATCCCTTCCAAAATTTTCATTTGCAGTTTTTGTTTCAATTGTTTTCCACGAAAAAGAAAATTGATTTCATTTTCATGGGAGGATTGTTCAACGATCAATAGAAGAGAAGACCCGAGAGGCAGGAAAGTTGATTGTCATAAAACGGATAGTAAAATAGGATACGATGTAGGAAATGTTTTGGTTTGTTATTGAATCTCGAAAGAGGAAGATATCAAACCAAGGTTTCTTTCCAAATCTGCATTTAGATTCTTGCTACCTAACAACTGGATTAAAAATTTCAGGATTTTGTTATCGCAATTCCATATTTTAAATGTCATTTGATTCTTTTTACGTATGGAGATTCATTTCTTTCTTATATGTTTGAAGAGTGGAAAATGCCAAACCTTCAAAGTGCAAAATTTGAAATTTTACAGAAGAAGAAAACTGAAAAGATTAGGTTTCACATAGATGGTTCTATGACACTAAAGGAGTGTACTGTATACGTCAGAACTGTCAAAAACCGAATGATTAAGGGGGACAGAAACATAAATTAGAAAAACGTTCTATGTACCATATTTTTGGTTTTAAGTGCCATTAAGCAGTTTACTGTTTGAATTCCTATGCCTGTTAAAGCACAAAAATTGTATTTACGATTATAGCAGGTCAGAGTTACAGCAATATGATATTAGATTGTAGAAGATTAAGTTTTTATTGAACCCTTTCTCCATCAATACATGCATTAGCAGACAAAATACACACTGCCTCCTCCCACTGTCTGTTTCATGGAATCATTGAGCTGCTGAAAGTGTTGTATAAAACTCTCCGTGCTGCTCACGATCAAAAGGACGACAGATTTCTTTTTTCAGAAGACTATCGGAGCTGATATTTCAGATGTGGTAAAATTTATAATATATCGGCTATAGATTATTCTCTTTTGAGTACGTCGAATAAATTCCAATGTTCTCTGTCACTGTAAGTAATTTTAATATCTACTTCTAATGGATTCGTATGATACACTTTGAGAACTGTGCATTTCGAGATGTTGCATTTCTTCAATGTTAACGGTGAAGCTTCATTAAAACTAAAGAAATGGAATTACATAAAATGGATTAACACGTTTAGTTGACTCAACTATCTTCTGTAAGGCTCGGGGGAACAAAGGCCTCCGTTACTCTTTTGCGTTTTGTCTATGATGGCGAAATCCCTATCGCAACTTAGAAACCATGGCAACTGACCTAGATCTTGTCTATTATTTCATCAGTCTGGACACTGGTGACATCACGTGGCTGGCAGCATGGTTTAGCTCTTAGACCAGCGCTTCCTTGTGTTGATTGTTTTCACGTCTTCCTGATTGACTTGCCACTTGGAACAAGGATAGGGATATACGAGGGGGCACCTCCAACATGATTGTGAACAAATGTGTTTTGTTTTAGAAAATGTCACTTACAACATTTGCCATTTCCACTCTTAATTTTTTCTTCAATATTAAAATAGAAGCAGACGAAGGAAAGAAAGATACAAGACACTTTGGAACTATGATATGAACATAGCGCATTGCGCCTGGTGATTTACGATGCAATCCTACTTCCTTATCTAGAACGTATTTTTCATTGCGAGCTGCAATTAACCCATAGTCTACGTGACGTAACAAAGAAAATCACCGACTTTATATCAGCACTAATAGGGGCTCCACAGGTTCAATTCTTCTAACAGCAGATGCAATGAATTACACGCTTGACGGTTTTCTGTCCAAAAGAAGCGTCACATTTTAAGACAAATGACTTTCCATGATAGGAAGTTAACGTATAGTAATCTCGGACCGTGATCAAACTTAACTGGCAAACGGCATGGTTCGTGGCTGTAGAAGGACGAGTATATATAAGGCTAAATTTATTCTAATGTGAGGCGTCACTCTAAACACATTTTTTTCACGAAATATAAGGATTATATTGATTATATCTCAAATTAATTGACATCTAATCTAAATAGATTTTCAGAATCAAAATAATTCCAGAAGACACAAAATTCGTATGCTAGGTGATATTACTGATAAGTTGGAAAACAATTTTCAAGCAAGAATCTAATGATCTCAATGAATTTTCTTTTTAATAATTACTTTTCGACGACCCAATTTTCAGTCTCTCTGTCGCCACTCATTAACTTCGACCACCACCTCGCTTTCTTCTTTTCCTCATTTCCTTGTTCATTGTTCCAATAATATTAGTCCTGTATTTCTCGGAAATTCTACAAACTCAAATGGATATCCATTAGATTTGCTACTCAACAGATGCTTTTCCAAGTGTTTCGCACTCGTGGAAGCAAACTAATATCACACCTATTTAGAAAGTCTGGTAATGGAAACACCATTCCGACCTGCGCTTTTTTTTTTCGGTCTTTCCAATTCCTGGGAGTGAATTGTGAAAACAGACTATACAATATCGTAGCGAAACTGTACTTAATATCGAATACTGAATATGCTTTTCCTACAAACTTCGGCGATTCCTACAAACTTTAGTCAAGTCTTAACCTGATGCATTTACTTCGATATGGCCAAAGCTTTTGATGTAATAAATATTGATTTTACTGTCTTCATACTTTCTTTCAAATTCAACATTCACGGTACCTTACTTTTGTACTAATGATTATCTCATGTCATTTTCCCGGGCACACTTTTTTGTATTTTTCTTGTACTTTCCGGAATTCCTCAAGGTAGTGCACAATATCCTCTTTCATTAGTTTTTTTCTAAGAAGCCTGCTTTTATAGTGGAGCTGCGAGTAAAATTTTCTGCCTGGGAATTTTCAGTAATTTGGCTAATAAAAACCATCCATCAGACAGTTTTCAGGAATATTGGGAACAAGAGAAAAAGAAACAGAAGATACCTGAAGAAGATTTGTATATGGGTTTTTCAGTTTCAAGTCCAACGTAGTACTGACTTCACTAAATTTCCAGTTAAGAAAGAAAACAGTATAGAGCGTTAGAAGTAGTCAATTGTAATTGTCAATTAGTGTTCAGAATTCTCATTTACGGTACTTAAAATATTTCCCATTTCTATTAAAACAAGAACTGATCAAAACGATGGCAGCGAAATTAGGATCAAAAGTGCACACACGGTACACATGAGGAAAAAAAATAACACAATTGTTATTTTATAACAGTTATTTTTTTAAGTTTTTATAACTGTTACAGCTTCTAAAAAACAATAGTTATTTATAAGAGTTTACATGTAACAGCCGAAATTGTTTTTTATCTTGGTTGCGAAGCCAATAACAGTCGCTTTAGTATTGTGGTTAGAGTATCAGTCAGCTGATTTCGGGGCCCGGGTTCGTTTGCCGGCGTAGTGAAGTATTATTTAAAAAACAAAAGACTATTTTCTTTCTTGTATACATATACGAACATTCAAATTTTCTAAAGTTAGGTTAGGTTAGAAAAGTTAGGTTATGTGTGCTTTATTGACCACGCGATTCACTCTAGTTCACGGGAACGATAAAAGGTGGTTCTATTGTCAAATTCTGTGACGACTTCTGCCTAATACTTTCTATAAAATACAAGGACTGAATCGTCATGTACAGCGGCCGATTACGTTCTTATATCCTTTTCTTTTTCTTTTTTTTTAAAAAAATACCTTTTATTGTGCATAGTAACTGCCTGCTTTTCCTTCTTTTTGCATTTTGAACGTTTCATACTATTCTCGGAAACAGTTAGGGCAGAAAGACAGGTTTAATGTTTTTGAGTTATACCCATTATTATTATTATTATTACACGATTTATATTAACTTGCTCTGTAATCATCTCTGGTCCCAATCTTGTAATTGATTTTTAGCTCACTTCCCATCATCCGATTTCTTTGAAATTTTGTAAACTTGCTTGCTTCCGATGACAATAAAATATTCAATCATTAGATATACGACAGAATAATTCAGTTAACTGTAATTAATTAATTAAATGATTGGAAATTATCCTTAAATGTACGCAACTCCGCATCTATTGTGTGAAGTTTGGGTTTCCTATCTCGCAGGGAGTTTAATATTTATCTATTATTCATAAAAATGAATTAAAGAAGTGCTTTTTTTTAAAATACACGCTTTTTAAAGATGGACTAAAAAGTAAAAATTAATAAATTGAATTAATCTTATGAATCGAAAAATAAAAGCATGGGTGCTCTTGCTTGCATTATCACAAAATCATAATATCTAAGAGCACCGACGCTTTTATTTTTCAATTCATAGATTTATTCAATTTATTACTTTTTAATTTTTAGTCCACCTTAAAAAAAGCGTGTTTTTTTAAAAAAAATCCTTTTTTAATTATTAATTTTTTAAATATTTTACACACACCGTGAAAATTTCGACATGTTACAGCGGCGAATCGGACTTAAGATATTCTCTCTCTCTCTCTTACTTGCTCATTCTTTCTGATCTTCCCTAAAAAATTACGCGGTACGCTGTAAACAATTCAGTCAGAGGGTGTATAATATAAGTATGGCAAGCATGATGTATAATTATTCATGTACCATACTGTATACAGTACCTTTGCAGTATAATTATGATAGCATTATTCCTACCTACTCCTCCGTAAACTCCTACTACACGAAAAATGAACCGTATTCTACAGCAAAGCTTTCGTCGAGAAACAAATTTGATTATTTTCACTAAAAAATTACCAAAACTTCTTAAATTTTTGCAGATTTTAACTAGATAGTAGCACAGGGCTATAGTACCCTCGTAGTGTAAAACTACCAAACGTTCCGACTTAGTATTTAGTGGTTTCTAGATACTTTGCACGTAAAAAATATATGTTGAAAAATAAATAATCTGACTAACACACAGGGTCGGATTTACCACTAGTTCCATTAGACCCGGACCTAGGGGCGAAACTTTCAGAGGGGCTAACTTTACAAGAAAAATAATACAAATCGCTATTTTAAACGCGAGAAGAAAAAATATTTGGGAAAAAGCACTAACTTGTAAGAACCATGTAAGGGGAGTGCATCACCTTTGACAAGGGCGACCCCTCGTACATAACTGACTTCAGGTAATTTGAAGTTATATTAATTGACATTATAAAGAGTATAACAAACATTAGTGATTATATTAGGAATATTATTTATCCCTACTTTTGCCTCTGTACACACCAATAAGCATTTTAGTCAATGTATAGGACGTGGAAGTCATATATACCCCTGCCAATGGGCAACAGGTACTTTATGTTGAAACACTGTGTACATAAAGGCGTAATTTACACTAGATTTTTGTATATGAGGAAAACTGCACTGTCTTTCTTGAACCTGTTTTTCCGGATCTGCAGTGGGTAGGTATCGTGTTTTCGAATCCTGGTGCCGACCGTCCTGACTGAGGTTCTCCAAAATTTCCTTCAGTTTCACCACACGAACGTCAGCATAGTACCTTAACTAAGAAATCGGCCGCTTTCCTCCCATACCCTATCTGAGTCTGATTCAAAAACTGTTAAAAACCTAAACAAGTTCAAAAATATCCTAACCTGTCTTTTGTGACAGTAGAAACAAGCATTATTCCTAAGATGGTGTTTAACATTCAAAGAACTGACATGTTCAACGAAGCAAAAAATTATCTTGAAGGTAAATAAAATTCTGTATTATGGACAATAATTACTACTTGTGTTTGCGTATGCCATGTTTTTTGCTGAATTTAAAGTGATTTTGGTGCGAATAAAAATATTTTGCATTACCTTGTTGTTTAGTATAATTAACACTTCTTCCACAAGTAGCCTACAGTAATTTAATTAAACAATTTTATTCTACGACTATGTAATTAATGCCACTGTTTTATTATTATTATTATTAATAATAATAATAATATTGAACTGCGTTTTTTAAATAATCACGTTAGTAGAGTTAAAAATATATGGTCTCGTTCTCGTATTATCATTATTAAATGGCGAGAAGTCGGAAAAGAGTATTTTGTTAAAATGTATTGGTGGGAAGGGCGAAAGGACAGGAGGGAGAGGGGAAGGGAAAAGGGAAGGCTCGGGGTCGCTGGAATTTCCATTAAGTAGAAGTCATACTGAATTGAATTGAATTTGTTTTTGTTTTTTTTGTATTTGGGCGTCTATGCCTCAGGCTCATCGTCTTACTGACTAGACTCAATTACCACTGAAGAGAAAACTCCTTCAAAACATTATAGAAATTCTGAAATTCATTACCTAAACCCCTAAAATAAAAACAAAGTTACTTACACGGATTTACTTCATGTTTGAATTACTTGTTCTAAATAAGTATGGATCGCAGTCTCCATTCACTGATAACTAAACATCGAGATATGAATAACAGTTAAACTTTGTATATCGATCTCGTATGTAACAAAAACCACTAGTTTTTTTTTATAGAACCTGCCGTACAGTAGGAAGGGTGTAAATGATAATTGATGGGCGAGGTCTGACGTACGGAGAGTAGTAGAAACACAACTGTGAACATTCTTTCCTAGTGTTCTTGTGGAGCAAGCGGGAGAGCGTTTGCTTACCATGTAAAAGGTCCTCGATTCAAGTAATGGGATAAATTAATTTTATAATTTATTCTATTATAGAGTGGTATGTGTGATGGATCTTTGAATAAACTGCTTTAAATACGTATAACGAATAACTTTTCCCCGTAGTTGGTTAAAACGAATACTTTCAATTTTCGGGAAGGAAGTAACTTGAAGCATAAAGCACCCCTTGCAATACGGACCCTCGCTTAGTTGACAAAAACCTGTCCACTGGTTTCTAAAACAACACCAGACACGTCTATGGACTGGTACACAGACAAAGAGATTTTACTTGAAAATACTAAATAAAGGAAAAGATCGATAATCAAATTATTTCAGATCATTAATCTCAGCTGAATATCTTATGACAATGATTAATTAATTTCGAGCGCCAACCAGTCTCCCAGTGGACATTTCCCCTAAGCGGGGGACCCTAGCAAAGCTAACAGTTTACTCCCAATACCACAACATAATACACCTAACGGATCCCCTGGAGTCGAACTAGAAACCTCCAGGGTGGGTTCTTAGCGAAACATCGTTTTGCAGTGCTAATAAACAACAAATGAAAAGGAGATAAACTCTATCTCATCAATATACGATGAATATGTAGATCTCTCTGGAACGATACACGTCAAACCTAGACAAAAAGGGATTATAGTAACTAGGCTATTAGTTTCTTATGAATGAAATCCGTGCATAAGGTAAGAATAAAAAAATGATTTATTTACAAGATATGAGGCTCCTCCTAAATTCTTGATTCAGCCGTTAATCATAATTTCTCAGTCAGAATGAATATAACTACTCGACGATACCATTACTCATAAAAATAAAGAAAATAAACATAATCTTTTAAAGACGCAACCGATCTCGACCAACAAATTTATCGAAGCGACACAAAACCTCACAGCTCTTGATAAGACAAACAAACTTTGAATTCAAATGGGTTACAAATCCAGATACTCTGAAAGTATCTCTCTGAGGGCGGTAAAACCCTTTTGTTTCAAATCTGAACCGAAGGCGTTAGACCTTTAGTGACCGTTACCAATCGAGACAACCTGAGCTTCACATTTACAAGTAATACTTTAAGACTTTATTTACAAACGTCACGACTGACAGTATTAAAGACACAAATCAGGACCAACCGACAAACCAAATGGAGTAGGCGATAAGACCTACAGCCCGCCACTTTTCACCCATACTGAGGATAACGAGATTATTATCGTGTATGAGCTACTTAAATATTAAAAAGCAACATCTCAAGTTACCATACCTCCCGACAACAAAATACCGGGTACTGAAAGGTTGTGACCGACTTCCCAGAGAATTAAAACACACATCGACATTGTTCAAAAATCAAGCT
>JAGDQP010057802.1:0-12673 GCA_022664845.1 Lepisma saccharinum
GTGCTCTTTACTTGCTGGTCCCCCCTACATTCTATAATTTACATACGGATTAAAGAAGAGTAGTTCGTGATGTTTATAAACACTGTGTGTACTGGCTTTCGTTGACCTATCAAAAAACCTTGAACATATTACATGGCTTGCACAGATCAAGAACCTTCAACATAACATTTTTAAAAGCTAAGCAAAAGAAAAATGTGTAAAAAAAAAAGTGATTGTAGAAATTGTCCCCTTTGTTTTCAAGCGATTGTGGAAGCTGTACCTTCGGAGGAGGGCAATAACTGAAAATTTTCAAAAGGAACCCCCTCATATTGTAGCATAACGTTGGAAAGGATATTTAAAAAGAAACGCTTTGGTGCTGAAGGGAGGTACATACGTTGAACCGTGCACACAGAAACCCAAGGACGACTATACACTATATAATCACTGAGGCACGATTTTTTAAGATGGAGTTAGGGATGCTTGCGGGGTTCAGAAACGCAAAGTTGTTTTTACAGAGTGTCAAAGAATATTTCTGCGGATAAAAATTCAATTTATAAGAAGGCGGCCAAATTAAAAACGGGTGCTTGAATGCTCTTTAACCCCACAGCCATGTTTATATGGTGTTAAAATAGGCCAAATTTAAGTTTATAATAGGTGGGCAACACTGACAGTATTAGGGGGGAAAGGGGGGCTTGAAACCCCCACAGTTGTCACTATAGAGTGTCAGGGCATATTTGTGCCAAGCTGAGAATATGTTTAATAGTAGTAAAATAGTAATAATATGTGTAATTATCAAACAAACATATATACTAATGACGGAACGGGTTGAGAACTCACTTTTGGAACAACAAAATACCGCTGATCACATCGGACGGGAAGAGACAGCTGGTAAACAACAAAGGCACGCAAGAAGACATTCCGGACGATCCAGCGACGAGAATAAATAGCGAGGACACGAGGTCACTGGACAGCAGAGCCACAGGTTCAGAAGTTGGTTATCGAGAAACTGGAACACGCTAAGGTTAATAGAACAGGAGCGTCACGAGACCTGTAGCCCAGGGAGATCCTTTTGTTCGCCGACCGAACCCAGAGCCACGCCAGGCCCTGGGTCAACCCTGGATAGAGCCTATGATTGGACGACACTTTAGGAACTAGCACGCCAACTACGTCCGTAGACAGCAGCCAACACCGCCAAGTCCGCCATAAGACAGGTTCCAAGTTTGAGTCCCGTCTAGGCCATTTTCGGGTGAGGGAGTTCTAATTTTGCGAAGTCTGACGAGGTATGTTCCGGTGAGGTCTATCTGTCAATCCGCTACGATGAGACACTTTTGTGTGTATGGGTCTATTTAAACCTCTTCCAGTCAATCCTAGTGCTTATAACCATTGTCTACTAGAGCTACGCGACGACCCCTAAAGTCATTCGTTCCTGCATTTGTCAATTAAGAGCAGGTATTTGGTTTCACACTGGGTAAGTGCCGGAACGGTGCTACCTTCAGGATACCGGACATGGTTGGAGGCAACATGGATTGGAGGCGCGGGTATTTTTTTTTCTTTCCTCACCTTCCCACCCTGCGTGATTTTTTTACGGTTAATTTTTGTTTTTATATGTTTTGTTATTTTTGATAGGTTTGTAAGTTTTTCTGTAAAATTATGTATGTATTCTTCGGATGGGAAAATCCCACCAATTAGATCACCCATTTACACCCGATCATGAGTAACATCTTAAGGCTTAGTTGCTGGATTTGTCTTTCAATTTCCCTAGAAGTCCAGTGAATTCCACACCCGTTAGAATGCCGCAGAACGTTAGAATGCACATACCATACAAATTTTCAGTATTATATCATTAGGGCTTAATGGGTGCCATTTAATTCTTAAAATTTCGGGAAAAGTAATGGGCGGATTTGGGGTGACTTTTGGTATATTGTTTCTGACATATTTTCTCACTCCCATACCAATTTTTGTTACTAATTTGTTCCCTTTTTCATCAAAATTTCGCCTTCGTTTACTGGACTAAAAGGAAGGTAATGAAATACACTTTTAAAACACGGAGATTGGCATACTCTACACACCCATACATATTTCGCCACTAAAACACTTTTTGTTTACTAGTTTATACGATCGGTTAATGTGTGAGTGTCAACCGGATTCAGTGGAAGAGAAAAAGGCATAGTTTCTTAGTGTTTTCACCAGAACATTTACATGTACTAGTGATAGTAATTGTCAGTACATACTCATCAAGTAACTTGACAAGAAACAACTCATCCAAATATGCTCTTCTATTAGCCAAAGAGTTCCTATACTTAACAAAGTACAACGTTAAGTGTTTAGAACTGTAGGGTTATTCCACACAAGTTCGACAAGTGGTGGTCGCTCGATTATTTTTTATTCTCTTCATATTTGGTACATTGAATGCCATATACAAGCGAAGTTGAAAATTTTTGTTGTTGAATACAGCGAATCATAAAGTTACACACATTTCACAAACCAGTTGGGATATTTGAATAATTCAAAAACATTTAAAATATACACACCTCAGAAAATATTTAAAGCTATGTCTTTATGTTCTAGCCGCAAAACGGCTATCGGACAGCGTGGTTTAAACAGTTGTAAAACAGGTGAAATTTTTATTTTTACATCTTTTTCCTAACTGAATGGAAAAAAATAAGCCGTTTACTTTTGTTATTATTATCTACTATTGTCAGTGTAATGACAGAAAAAGAATTAACTTCTTGTGTCGTTTTCTTTTCTTTATATCGAGACTTAAATTTCATAAAAACTCAAATTTGACGAAATTTGAGGGGTTGTAAGTCAAAAGGGAAGGAAGTACATGAATTTTTTTTTTACATAGAAGTTCCTTTGTTTAAGTTCTAAAACTCCACAGTTTCATTCTGTTATTCAAACCCCTCTATGAAATATAGCTTCTTAAAGTTGCTAAAAAAGCTAAAGTCGTGTCAATACGAACTATCAATGAAAAATGAGGCTATTGTTAACATGTTTTACTTTCTTTGTTGGTGTGCAGAGCTATTTTAGCTTTCTTCTAGCTGCTGAATAAGGAAAAGCTCTGATAAAAAAGCACTCACCTCTGATCTGATGGTATGAACTCTTCCTGAGTGACAGTTCCTTTACGAGTTACAGAGCCATGCCATGTAAAGAGATGTTATTCTTTTCGTTAGATCTAATAGAATAGATAGATGTACATTTTACCTCGCGGTTAAAATCGCAGCACTTGACTAACAATTTATTTCTATTTTGTTACAAGTTATATCATGCAAATATATGTTATTCTTTCATTCTGCTATTCAAATGCCTCTAGGAAATACAGCTTATTACAACTGATGCCAGAAAATTACAGAACGGTTGTGCGACGGAAGGTTGGCTAGACGTTGGCAGGCACTTTGGGACATCAGCAATTGGTGAATCAGCTGACTCTTAGGATGCTGGCTATAACGTGGTTGTTAGAGATTGTCACTATGTATTAAGAAGCAGGTCTGTGTATTTTATTAGGCCTAACGAAGAGAGTAGCATCTCCTTACGTAACATGCGTAGGTAAATAATTTTAAAAGAAAAGCGGAGATTTGCACCACGAAATCCAAGTAAAATGTAGACCAATGTATTACATTAGACCTAACGAAAAGAATAACATCTCTTTGCATGACATGGCTGCGTACATAACTTGCTGCTGCTGCTAAAAGATACCAACCATCAGATCGGACTTGATTGCTTTTGTATCAGAGATTTTCTTAAACAGCAACTAGAAGTTAAAATAGCTCTGTACGCTAACAAAGAACGCAACATTATCTATTTGTGCTTATGACACGTGATTTAAAAGAATGCAACATTATTAACAATAGCCTCATTTTTCATTGATAATTTGTATTGACACGACTAGTTTTTTCTTCTTCTTTTTTTTCTTTAAGCAACTTTAAGAAGCTGTATTTCATAGAAGGGTTTGAAATACAGAATGAAACTTTCTGGAGTTTTAGAACTCAAACAAAGGAACTCCTATGAGAAATTTTGTTCCTAAACTTCCTCTCCCTTTTAAAATTTAAGTTTTTATGAAATTTAAGTCTCGATATAAAGAAAAGAAAACAACACAATTCTTTTTCTATCATTACACTGACAATAGTAGATAATAACGAAGTAAACGGCTTGTTCATTTTTGAACGCCTTGTATAGCCTGAACTATGGAGCAATAAAAAAAAAATCATTTTTTTTTTCAAATTCGCTTGTACATGGAATTCAATGTACCAAATATGAAGGAAATTAAAAATAGTCGGGCGACCAATTCTTATTTTATTTGTCAAAATTCTCTGGAATGACCCTGTATAGAATTAACAATAATTTACATGACCACTTGAAGAAAAACATTTAAATCTTTTCCAACCTCCAAACAGTTTCTTAGACAAATAGTCTACGCATTCCAATTTAGTTCTTCGTAGAGAGAGACTATACATGCAGAAAGGCATGCAGGGCAGGAAATTCTTTCTGGAGGACGAACCCAAATCCATTTTGTGGTTGGGAATAATTCACGGGGTCAATGCAGTATCTGCTGGTTCTCTTCAGAATTCTCTACCTTTCCGGAACCAAACTAATTCCCAAAATTTCCTACCGCAGCAATTATATACATTCTTCTGTTTAGTTTTATTTTTCTTAGAAAAAATCTCCTTAGCAAAGCATCATTCTGGAAAAGAGTGGGGAAGGTCTTAGCTAAAGTACCATTGAGACTGCAGATACCGACGGAAGCCTTGGAAAAACTCAACCACGGTGGCCGGGAGCAATACTCGACCCTGCGTACCTTCTTAGTCCCGACATGAAGTCTACTGAACCACGGGGTTTGGGTATTTCTTGTCAATAATGGCAACGAAAAATAATAAATACTAAGCTTGTAAAGCCGCGTTCTCCAGAAATAGTTCACGAACTAGCATCTGGATGTAAAGCATTGCGACAATTATTCTTCATTATAAGTATTTTTTACTTTGAATTCAAACCTTAAGTAAATAAGTAAACCAGAACTTTTTAGCAGATTAAAGCTTCTGCTTGTTCTGTGTCACTAAAAGAAAGGAAATAAATGAAGTAGTTCTATCATTTGGTCAAGCCAAAATTCGCACGGTGTAGCAGAAAAACTACATAGGACGGACCTCCAGTTTAACAATTACTTGTACTCAAAACCCGTGCTTTGTGATTATTCCGCAAAGGCTATATGAATTTATGTGCTTTAGATGTAATGTGCATAAAACAGTGCGTTAGAGTAAACAAAGAGAACAAATTTTCAAAACAGTTAAAAATACGAACCTGGCTGGAATTGCTACTTTCGGTTGTAATATTGCTGCTTTGACGGCCGTCTTCAAGAACCACACGTTCTTGTCCATTCTTGTCATTGCTTTTGGAGGAAACGGCTTATCAATGTAGACAACCTTCTTCTTAACAAGCAAACCATCAACTGTAACAACAAATATATTAATAAGCAAACAGATTTGTAAGACACGTTACAAATCCTAATTTATTTTCGATTAAATATGAGTTAAACTTGACCTACAAAATCTAGCTTCTACGTTGTAAACATTTTTTTATTGCTATGTTCAATCCATTGAAACAATAAGGCACATTTTCACTGCTCGTGAAAATTAGCACACTGTATGTGTGCAAACTAGTTATATTTATGATTTTCAGAATTTTCCCTACTAACCACCCTTTTCCTTAACTTTGTCTAAAGAGAAGCACTGGGAAAGGGAAAGTGACTGAATATAATGAATCAGTAATTGATCTAATTATACATTTTATAAAGGTCTGTCCTCCATTATTAATACGTCGGGCATAAGAATGGGGAAGCCAATATTCTAATTAACTTCCAGTCATGGGTGGGGCTTAGAGAAATCCTGGAAAACCTCAAGTCAGAACAGCTGGCGTGAGCGGGATTCGAACCCGCGGTGCTCCCCAGTGCTTATGCGAACACGTATGTATTTGGGAGCTATCTGAAGCAGCGGACTCCAGTCTCCAAAGGCAAACAAAGCTGCGATTGTATTCGCTGCGCTGACTGTGACGAAATTCACCTGGAAGGCAAAGGCCGGCTGTAGAATCAAGCAGCTGAGTTGTTGATTGCAGTTCCAACGCTTTTAATCACTAAACGATCTATGTACGATGTGAAACTAACGTTTTACTATCTTTAAACTTGCAACAGCTAGTTTGGAGTATTAGCACAGTTAGACCCATTTATGAAGCAGAAAAGGGGGGGGGGGGGGGGAAGTACTCGTACATCCAAAAAAAGAAAAATACAAGTTCGAAAATATATACGATTATGTTACGCAGGAAACATGTTTGTGTTTTTAAAACCAGGTTGCTAGATGAGAAGGTATGTACAACGATACTTACTTGTGTGACACTTGTTTTATGTACACCGCGGCCGTAGCTCAGTTGATAAGAGCGTTGGCTTAGCAATGGGAAGGTCCAGGAAAAGACTTGATTTAATATATCCTTAATACCTATATAGATTATTGTTGCTTATTAATGTATATAAATGGATATCCAAATTATATTATTATTATTACTGTATTAATATTATTATTATTGTATATCAGGGTACGACTACAAAGAGCAGTTCTAATTTTTATACAGTATTTTGTCTTTCTTGTAGCTTGTAAATTGATTATTGACCTGTAACACATATTGATGTTAAAAATAAGACTTTAAAGTACACTAATAAATCTTAATCTGATCCTAGCGGCCGCCCATCCTGACTGCGGTTTTCCCAGGGATTTTCCCCTCAATCGTACCACGCAAACGACGGGATGTTACCCGTCCAACTTCCTGTCCCCCTACGCTGTCCCGGACAACTGAAATGCCTAAAAGCCAAAAATGAATTCAAATTCACCTGTTTTATGCACGGTAAATTTTGAGACAACTGTAAATGTAACACATGTCCTATTTATTTGTATTTTGGTGTCCCTGGTACTTGTATTTTGAATATTAGGAATTGGATATTCTTTAAATAAAGAATTTAACGAAATTAGATCGTTTGAATTCTTTATAATATTTAAAGTTTCTTCTAATTTTATTTATTTATTGTTTAACAGTGTGAGTTCAAGACATGAGAAGGATGCCCCTTTCTGTGTTCAGTGATAGTATATTCTAGAAATTATGAAAGATGATTCATTTACTGTTCTATCACTATGTGACAGCTCTATAAAGGATACGTGAAGATTCAATACTCTGCTCTGTCATGTGAAGGTGTTTTTATAATCATGAAAGCGGATTTGAGGAATTCACATCCATCTCACGTTCTCATTCTAATTTGCAGGTTTGTCATCCCAATGGACTTTTTGTATGTAAGTTACTTAACAAACGTCTAATAATTGCAGTTAATCCAAGTAATAAATAATCCTTGTAATGTGAGTGATTTTTCGACATTCTAAGGTGTACATAAAACGGGTATTCTTTGGTGCTTTTGAAATCTCTAAAGATATATAAATAGCTCGGGTTCAGTCTCCAGATTTAGTACGAGGCATTAGATCTCAAGTGTTTACAGTAAACGGTCTTGTCCCACTATTCGCAATAAGCTGAAGAATACGAGAAAAGGGTTTTGCTTTTCATTATTCCCCCGACCTTCAATTACTTCGACTTTTGTACGGAGTTATACTAAGAAGCTTGCTTAAAAAAAAAAAAAAAATGTATACTCGCAAAAAAGAAGAATAGTCGGAAGATAGTTCTGGGAGAAGCCAATATTATTCATATAAGCGAATCGAACCTTTGATTACCGAGGGAAGAGTTTTTGAGCACCTACCAAGCTTTGGAAGGAGAGTGAAATAGGCAGACATTTTGTTTCAATAGAAAGAATGCTAGAATGATCATATGTACTTGAAGACCTTATTAGTTCTCGTATATCTGATGATTTTATTAAGTATTATGCTTCCTGGAATTAGAAGAGAGCATTAGGCATTATTAAGACCCAGATAGCTTCCCAGAGAAGATAAGAACGAATTTAAGGACACCGACACAAACTGAAATGATTCAGTCACTTCACGTTGATACTCTGCCTTTATTACCAAGCGGTGCATGTAATGCAGCGAAGAATATTGGGTTACTTGTAACTCAGTTAAAAAGACGGGAAACGATTAAGTTACAATAATTAACATTAAATTTACTTGGAAAATAGTTAAGAAACAGAATTGAATGGAATTGAATTTATTTATGACGTTTAGGCATCTATGGCTTAGGCCGAGACAGGATAGAAGAAGTCAGCTAGGACCTAAGTTGAAGGTACCATCCCAGTCTTTACCTCTTGTGATTAAGAAAAACCTGACGGGATATCGGTCGCAGGGAACGATCTCAGGACCTTCCGATTGCGAAACCTAAGCTCTACAGTCGCTCGGTAGAAAAACAGAAATATTTATTAATAATCTCCAGTCCAATTACTGCCATCTAACACTGGATACATTAACAAAAATAACGGGAAAGATTTTTAAATAGAAATCGGCTCTGACCTTAATCCCAGCATTTGCCTAATGTGACCGAGGGAAACCAGCGAAAATTTCAGCCAGGATTGCCGGCACCGTGAATCGTATACACGGGTCCTCCCGATTAGAAGGCGAACACTCTACCGATTGCTGTAACTCGTCGGTTTAAGTGAAGGGCCGGATCCATAAACTGTAGGGAAAGGCGTTATGAGTCACGATTATTTTTTAACCTTGGCTATTAAAATTTTAGAGTAACCAAGCCCTCTAACTATAGACTTCAGTAGGGCGGCAAATTACCTACAACAAGTCTTTTTACAAGCCAGAAACTGGACGCAACTAAAATCAAAACTGAGAATAATCGTGTAATAATAAGGCGGAACATCTACAATTCGAAACGAGCAGATTGTAGAACTGAATCAACGTAAGATTATAGATAAATTTGAATTTTGTTTATGGATTTTAGGCATCTTCGGCACAGAACATTTCTACATGCTGTTATAATAGATTTTACCAATATAACCACAATTACAGGTCACTGCCTTACCTTCAACTTCATACTCCTTAACAACAACAGGCATTTCCCAGCTTCTTTCAAAATTCGGGGCGTAGTTGTCTGCAATACATTTCAATCCGCTTGACGAAATAACAATATCCGCATCCACCGCTTTCGCCAGCTCTTCGGCATTTTTGTCCTTACTAACTGAAATATCAAAATAAAATGTAAATAAAGCTGTAATGATAGATATACAGGCACAAATCAACGCATTTTCTAGTGAGGATCTGTGAACGCTACAATACAGCTAATGGATTTTAAATAAGAATATCAATAAACCATTAAAAACATTAACTCCCAGAGAAAATAACGTTATGAATTATGGGGACATGACTTTATACACTATTAGTAACAAGTTGAAATTATACTTCGTAAAGCTATTCATTAGGAATCAAGACCTTGTAACGATAAATGCACCAACTGCCAAAATTTCTGAAACAGATTTTGCTACATATGCAGGGTGTCTGAAACTTACCTATACACCTTCATCCTTTAGGAAAGTTTACGAAGGCACTTGTGGGATTCTTTTGGAGCCATGTATTATTTAAAGTTTCTTTTATTGACGTAACAACATGACAAACATTCAATATGTGCACTATTAGTGATTCGCGAAACATCCAGGCGATATTTTGCAGCATTTTCACATCAACTTCGTTCAATAATTACTTTTTAATTGTCGATGTATATCACTCGCGTATTGTACCCAAGATATTTGACGATTTCTTTACAAGCACTAGAATATGCAAAAATTAATAAAGATGGCTGAATTGGAAAGACACAGATAAACACTGTTGTTCCAGAGCGATAATTTACAGTCTCCCTAAAAATTCCGCCACTTCGCCCCACCATTTCTGGTTTTAAATATCATTTAGTTAAATATTTGGCCAGTATCTTAAGTACTAAGAGCATTTAAGTGAACAGCATCAAACAGTCAAGACGTTAAGAAATGAAATCTTCGCTTTGATTAATGAGAACCAATAAGTAGGGACAGCAGAATTTTGTGAATAAAGAAAGGTGTTTAAATTTCGTGAGTGAAAACGTTTAAAAAATCGTGAGTAAAAGGTAAATTTCGAGTACTAGAGTAAATTTCTTGAGTAGCTAAAAATGATCAATTATTTGCAATGACGTTTAGAAACTCTGGACATAGGCCTTGCACAAATTCACGCTGCTAAAAACCTAGATACAGTGCATTTATTTGAAATAACGAACATCTACTAATACCTATTTCTTTATTTTAGATTTTCACATAATTCTTCCACATTTGCAAAACCAAGCATCAAAATTTTAACATTTCACATATACAACTATGAACGAATTTATTTCTTGAATTTATTTTAAGGCCTTTAGGCAACTATGGCTCAGGCCGTATGGATGATAATGGAATGAATTGGTGGAATGAAGAAAGTGGGAGCACCCCGATAAAACCCACACACACGGTGTTTGTCCACCACAGAGCCCACATCGCATGAGCAGGGATCGATCCGACGACCCCTAGCACCAGAGATGAGCGCTCTCAGCACAAAGGAAAACTTTGAAAAAAGTATCTCTCTCAATTTGCATTTGAAACAGGAATCCAAATGGCTTTCAGTGCACCTGACCATGTTCGCAAATTTGCAACCATAATTTTGTCTATTTAGTAATTATCGTACAGTTTATTTATAGAAATTGCGAATGGTATCACATTTACCCCATCGTAGGCAATCATGGAATAAATGAAAGTTTTCAATCATTTATTAGGTTTCGAGAGGAAGAAAGAAAACTTTTGGCAGAATGTCAAATGTAGTTCACTAGATGGCGCTGAGGGTACGGCATTTCCATGCAATCGAGTGTAGGCCCGTCCCTCATTTCGTTAGTTCTTGCTATGCGTTCGGTTGTGTGTAAATTTGACTGTTCAACAAAATGAATCGTGACGGTTTGACTATCGAGGAGGCCCATGTTATGTTATTTGATGAAGATTCTGATGAATCAGTGGATTTAGGTGGTGAATCTGATGTTTCATATAGCGATGCAGAGCCTCAAATTGTAGAAGAATTAGCAAATTCTGAATGTAGTGATAGAAGCAATGAATTACTACCATTTTTCTTATAAAATGTTATTGTTTCTGTAATATTTTTCCACTTGAGTTTGGTGCTAATTTAAATATTCGTAATATTGTGGAAATTACGTTTTGCCCTTTGTAATAAATGTTCATTGCCACTATTATATCAATATTATATCTTTTGATCAGTTTTCAGGCCTTACCATTATAAATACCTATGGGGTCAATATGACCCCATCTTAGGCATTTAAGTAATATTTTGATCTTAGTACTGCGAGGGTTAAAACCTAAGATTTGTTCGATATCTCCGTTATGTACATCATTGCCTATTTGTATATCAATCAGATTTTGAATTAGTGATATACCAACAGGATGATGAATCTTCTTCCACGAGGGTAGTATAGCTGATACATAAAGTTAAGTACGCAAATATAAGTTCAAGCTCTTTTTTAACGCTCTTCAGTAATGTAGCATGCATAAGTTTCTTCAATTTCATGCGAACTTTGTTTTCTTGTAGTACTTGAGGGATACTATTTCGTACAGTACTATAAAATCTATGTTTGGATCGTTTATTGACGAAGACAAAATATGAAATGACTCTATTTTGCAAGTCGAACAACTGAAATTCTCCTTGTTGTTGAACGACTTGAGAACTGAACATCGATATTACATTTCAATTCAATATTTCTATAGATTATAACGAGGTACTGTTATGTAACAGGGTAATTATTGGTCTAAATCTGATCATAACAGTCGCAAATGGTTGGTAGAAGTTAAGTAAGTTTAATTGCTATATCTACTAATCTCTTTCGGACTCTTTTTATTCTCAACTGTATTTATTTTTACGGAGGAAGTTTCAAAGACGATATCTAATTTTTAAGTTAGGAGGGAAAATGACGGAGTTAATTGAAATTGCTTGGATTAGGGATTTTTAGTTTACATAATGGCTTGAATAGAGCTGTACGATTCAATGGATATTTCTTGTAGTTGAAAATTATATGATTCACACCTGTTGTTTTATCCGTGCTGTTTTTTTTTTCTTTTTTTTTTGTTCATTGTTGAAATTGCTTTATTGGTGTTTCTGAATATACAAACCTATAACAATGAAGCTCTTTCAACAATGAACAAGAAATAAAATAAAAAATCGAAACTCTTGAAATGACTTAACTTTCTTGTCAAAGTTTGAACCATTTAAGCTTGAGTTCGCAAAAAACAGCATTGTAATTTCATGTTTAAAAAAATCCCTTTCGGTAGGCCTACAGGCTGAGGTAGATCTCGAAGTTTCGCTGGGAGCCGGGGTTCGCCCCCCAACTTCAGTGTTTTCGAAAGGATGCGCCTCCTTTATCTTAACCAAAATCTCCTTGCAGCACTACACCACCACGGAGTTCATCTGCACGCTCCCACGGGGGGGGGAAGGAAAGCGCCCCCAAAGGGAAGATTTGCCCCATTGATTGTAACCTACTCTTGGCCATACACCTTCAAAGAAAATTTCGTTTCTCTACCTTCAATGATTTGGAAATTACGTTTTTGGGGCGGCCATTTTGGATCTAAGTTGACGACTTTTTGAAAGTTTTCTTATATTGTCGTGACCTACTTGTGATAGTACAACTTCAAGTAAAATTTCATTTATCCAGCTCAAACGGTGTGCAAAAT